>JAOYMZ010062114.1:0-12909 GCA_025802335.1 Pinguicula primuliflora
TTGTTGCATCTGTTTTTGTTTTGATTCATGCATAATACCTCATCTGCAGGTTAAGCATTTGGCCTTTTACTTATTGAGTAATTACATTGTTAATATGTCTGTATCTTGACATAGTGAAGCACATGATTTTAGCATTCCATCAATGTGGGGATGTATACTTATTATCTATCCAATTGTAATCAGGTCCTGCAGCATCTGATTTTTAGCTATTACGTGCTGACCTTTTGGTTGTTACATCCCTTTTGACTTATTGTACTCATAATAGGTCAATTGGACTGCAGCAATCGGTTGTGAACGTGCAAAAAAACATGTGACTCAGTTTCATTTCTGATTTTACATTCATCATAGACCTTGCTTTTTGATTGCTTTACTACTCACTTACAGTGGTGCTACATTATCGGATTTTACGGCCGGATACTGCGATATAAAATACACCTGTGTTGAACCTGCTTTTCTCATACGTTGGTTCTGTTCGCTTCAAGATATACTATATCTCTATAAACTGAAAATGTGTGTTGGTAGAAATTTGATTGTGCAGTCTGTCCCATTGGCATTTAGCCCATTAATGGATAGAAATTGGTTCTGATGATTGAAACCTCCACTATTGACAGGTTTCGCATGTTTGGGTTTATGAGAAGATTTGCAATGCAGAGGCTTGACGTAAAAGATTCAAATGAGATACGGTGAGCTTATTTTTCCCTCTCAATCTGATTGAACCTCTTTTTACAAAAGTTGCTCCACCTTCCAATGACACCGTCTTGGTTTTGCGTTATTTCTAAAGATGAATTATTTGTTCGTGCTTTGTTAATTAATTCCAATTTTCGATATTTGCTTGCTTCTGCGTGCCATTACATTAGCTTATGTTTATTATTTTTAAAATACCAATTTTCCTGGGACATTTATAATTCATCAAAATCTGTTCATCATCAGGTCTTTCGCTGAGCCGCTTATCTTGCTCATGTTTGCCGTGTTAATCAGGTTTGGTTTTACGAATTATTTTGTCATCTATGCCTTTCGACGTTGTGGTTTCTAATATCAGCTTAACATAGCCTGAAGATTTGTTGCAGGGTGTTTTGCTTGCGTTATTCATTTGTTTGACAGGAATCAAACTGGGTTGCTTGCCGTTCTTCATTCTTTTAATGGCTGAACTTTGGCTACCTAATTTGTTAAAGGTTAGGTTTTACATTCCAATCCATACCGTTGCATTTACAAAAAACTGAAGCTCTACTAATTCTCTTCTGATTGTAACAACAGATTTTATTGTGTGAGGCAGCTTTTCCCATATGTTTTCTTCCTTCTTTTATACATAGATTGGCTGGACCATCAACAAAGGCAAGTTACTTCGGAATGCAGGAATAGAGAAGACAACATCCGTATATCGCACACCCGTGGCTTCAGGCTCGGGCAATTCACTAGTAGAGAGATAAAATGTAATTTCTTTCATGAAATTCAAGAAAAATAGTAAATTCAGCCATGGCGTCTGTCAAATATTGGAAAAATGAACAACAAACAGATCTTACCTTTACTTTAAGGTTGGGGAACAGTGGCCATAAATTCACATAGACAAATGATAGCCACACATATATGTTGAGAGTTCAGTGATTCAATTCTCAGATCAGAAAATACCTAGGTCTTTAAGGTTTGTCCATAGTTAGCTACCGTATTATCCAACCTAGATAAGGCAAGAAGCACCACTAAATGGAAGGAACCTAGTGAATGCGTTTTAAACTTACTGATATACTTAGTTTACCATTATCCAGTTACCACAAATCATGCCACTACCCTCATATCCCCCACACCAGACCGATGATACACTACACCAAATCAATTATTGAGATTAAATCCATAATAACTTATTAACCCAACCAGAAATTCTTCACTATTTTCCCACCCAGGAACACAGTTCCTCAAATATGAGATGATTTGAATTTATCAAGCCTCCCCTTCCTTACCAGCCAGCCAACAGATACCTTCTGATGGTAAAAAGTCTCCCTGAAGGTTACTATAGTGTTATTGTATGACCTCACCCTGGTTGATGCCACACTTCTAGAATGTTGAGTGGCCACGTCTCACCATCTCAACTCTACTACACAGAAATGGGAGACAAACCATGCTCTGATACCATTTGTAACGGCCTAGAAATTGCGGGAAGCATTCTGAACATTTGAGTACATAAACACGTTGTCCATATTACTAGAAGGAACATCCAATAAGAATCCAATGCAGGAATGGAAACTACAACCCCTCAAAATACTGAATTTTGAATGTCAGACAGGAATATAAATAAACAGTAGACCTTAAAACATGCGACCTACAACATAATAATTATTCATAAGAACTGACGAACAACAACCATAGCGCACATACCGCAGCACCCTGCTCAACTGTCCCTGACTCTGTAGATGTGAGATAAAAGGGGGGTGAGCTATGCTCAATAAGGAATTAAATTGAAACAAATACTGGTTTCAAAATCATGCTATGCAAGGTTAATGTAAACTGCTAGTTGACGTCCATAACCTAAATAACGCATGTTGTTCTGAACTTAAATGACAACAGAGAGAATTATCAGGTAAACAACAATCCTCTTAACCAAACCTAGTCACAATTCAACTCCACCGGACGGTACACCACACCCGAACCTTAGCTCAACACGAATCGATTCAAGTACCGCCAACACGAGGTCTCACATACCCCAACACGAGGTCTCACATACCCCAACATGAAGCCCACGGTTCAATTCTGCCATTACTCAAACACAGGATCACAGCCACAGTATTCCATAATCACCATTTAATCACAGAAAATTTACAAGATCATCTTCATGAAAATATTCGTGTCTCCTCACCAATTTAATCCACCTAATCTTTATAAGAAATTCAATGGAGTTCGAAAACAACTTTATCCCACCCCAATTTTCAAACCAGCAAGCCAAGCACATCGTATGAATTAACTGACCAACGTAGAAGAGAAGTTAAAAATTACTGAGTAGCTACGCTTTTCAAAACTCTGAAACACAGTTGAAATCCTTTAGCACCGAAAAACGAATAAGAGTTCATGTTGATTTTTGGAAAAGAGAACTGAACTAGAATAGCTAGAATTGAAAAGGAATTGAACTGAAATTAAGGGTACACAACACACAATCCACACAATTTTTGAAGTGAAAACCCAGAACCCTTTTCAGCAGCATCTCTTTCAATTCAACCCCTTACCGTGATTGTCGAGCTACTCCTGGCGTCTATAATTTTGCCCTCTCCTTCTCCTTCTCTGTTCAGCGTGATTTCGTTATGCCCTTCGTCCTTCGCTCCCCCATGTATATATAAGGGTTTAGGGCGGCTAAGGGCTGGTAAATTCTGCCCATTTCTGCGGAGTTCGCCATCCCCACCATCGCATCTTTCTCGACCATGATTCTCACTCCCCCGCTGACTCTTTCAGCGTTTTAGAATATGATTTCCATTGGGCCAATCTTTGGTTTATAAGGTCTTAATATTCCTATTTTATTCTTTGGTGAATGGGCCAAATTGGGCTCTTGCTAATTTTATTTATAGACTCACATATATTCTTGTAACTATGTGTACATAATGTTGCAGAGCATTTCCATGAATCTTCGTCATCCTAATATCATAAGACACCAATTAATAAATTGTCATACCTTACATTCTCCCCTCCTTAGGTGAAGTTTCGTCCTCGAAACTCGCATCTTCCGTTGGTGTGAACAAATGAGGGTATTCCTGGCGAATATCCTCCTCACGCTCCCATATTGCATCATTCTCATTGTAGTTGGTCTACTGTATCTTTGCATATGGTATGTTGCGGGTCCGCCACCGCGTCACCTTGTGATCTAATATCCGAAGTGGTCTCTCCACTCGACTAAGGTCTTCGGTAATCGAAAACTTGTCCAATTCTAATACCTGCATCAGATCATTGATGTATCGACAGAGTTGCGATACGCGGAACACATTATGTACTCTTGACAGACTAGGTGGTAAGGGGTGGTAGGATACTTTTTCTATACTTCCCAAAATTTCATAAGGTCCAATGTACTTGAGACTCAATTTCCCGCCTTTTCCAAAGCGGTTCACTCCCTTGGTTGGTGAGACCTTTAAATATGCCTTGTCTCCTGCTTGCAGGGTAAGAGGTCGACGTCTCAAGTCAGCCCACCTATTCTGCCGGTCCTGTGTCCTCTTCAAGTTTGTACGGATGAGTTCAACTTTTGTCTTAGCAACTTGAACCATCTCAGGACCGAATGTGACGGACCTAGGTCCAGCTTGCTTCACTTTAGCGACACGGCCTCCTTGCCTGCGCCCTAGTTGTCGGCTGCGGTGATTGCTCTCCTGCTTGCCTTGTTTGCCGAAAGTGGTGGTTCCTCTCGTTCCAGCTCGGTCTCTACTTGTCTCCTCACACTCGATTTTTTTTTAATAACATGCGGATAATTCTCGAGAGTTGGACTAATAACCCATAAGCTTACCCAAGAATCAAGTATTTATAATTCCTATTAGAAAGATATAAGCACACAAATCACTTAACCATCGATTAAACATCTACACTTAATTGTCAAAATACTCTCAAGGTACCAAAATCACGACCTTTGATGCATGTAAGGAAGTTCTCAATTCGAAGTGCGTCTTGCAAAAAGATGAGGAGTTTAAACATGTTTTAGTCGGCCTTTGTTAAAACAAAACTGTAAAATCTAAGAGTCTTTTCATGTTAAATCTGAAGAGTAATTATATGCCAACATCAAGGTAAGAATTTGACCAGCACCTAAGACCTAGTGCACAAATAAGCTAGCAAGCCAAGAAAACAATTTCCTACCTATAACGGTGGCTGAGTGTTCATATGATTTGGTTAAGACCATGCAAGAAGTAGGGTTCTCAACCCCAATCATACATTTGACATGAGGTAAGGAATTAGGAGTTACTAAAATATTGCTTTGGCTCCTGGAAAAAAAAAAGGATAAGTGACTTATGTACAATGCTAGATGCGGAAATATGTGGATCGAGATAATCTAGTATATGCAGTATAATGACTTAGACTTTGGGTGATGCCACAAAACATGACAAATATATTGTTTACCTATCCTCCAAAGATTTAAATATAACATTTTATACTTTTACCACCCATTTACCATGATATGATCTTAGATGTATGAGGGGAGAAGCAATTGTCTATACTTCTGCCATCTACCAGGTATAAATCCTGCACATCTCCAAGTGCAACAACAAAGTGCGCAAATAGGAATTTATAAGTGAAAGGATACCAAGAAGGTGAAACACTCTATGCTAATTAATGTTACTTAATAGTACTAATAACAATGAAGTAGGTAACGTCAGTATATGGGTCAGGTGAGAAGACAACGAGCATGATTGCACCTAAGATCACAACACGATGAGTTAATCTGATTTCGTCTAATTTCCACACCATGACATTCTAATAAAATCTCCGCATATGAGAATTAAAATAACGAATGAATAAAGCAATTGCAAAATATAAGTGACATAGAAGAAGAATCTAATACTAAAAGGAAAAGCAAAAAAAAAAAAAAGAACTTAGAACTGGCTGACTAATTACCCTACACAATAATTTAAATGCATTTATCCCGACATCCCCTCTTCACTACCTTTCAACGCATAGATAATAAGACCTCTAATTTGACCATATGTGAAACACTCAATTCAATCCCCTTTGGCGACGGCCCAACTCTATTCTTAATTGTTAATCACAGAAAACCCATGGCAACATACATATCCACAATTTGCATCCACAATTTACAGTAGATAAGCTCACATAATTCACACAACCATCCACCACGTGTCACTTGAATGTGGCACTCACTCAAGGGTTAAAAATACTCATCAGTGGAATGAACTTTCACGTGCTCAAAAGTTATCGTGGTTGGGTGTAATTTGAAATAAACAATCAACTCATCCATCTTCATTTGAAAACAATCCATCAGAGACCAAATGAAAGGCTACCCTACAGCAGTAAGATTTACCATGTCCTATAGCAATCGTCTGGTGCCAACCACGCAAATTTTAAAACTGTAGAAATGGTGCGCTTGAATTCTGGAAAGAAGCTTTAACTCCCAAACCGTCATCTTTAAACAGTGCATCCATTTTTTTTTTAAAATGTGCGGAGTGTGCCGTTAGTGTGTGCCGTGAGTATGTGCCGTAAAAACAGTTTCCTTACAATCCTGTTCAGCCACCACAAACCAGTATAATCAATCATTCAAAGACTTGCACATTCAGACCAACATAAATACAAGCATCTCACAGCCAACAGGACACAAGATAGCAACGACAGTGCATCTCCCCTGTCCACCCACGACTCCCGTGCCGGCAATAACTCAAAATATCCACAACATTTCCACAACATTTCCACAACAAGTTCACAACAAGCCTCCATCTCCACATTCTGGACATTGCCCGCAGGCTACATCCATGACTCAGCTCACATCACAAGCCACAACATATCCAATTACAACAACTCACGGACCCAACCACAAGTAATAAATCATCATCAACGCAAACCACAATATAAAAACATGTTTAATGGAATAATACACATACAGCAACCAAAATCCTTTCACCCATCATAGTACAAGTTTCAGACACAAACCATCAACTACCCATACCCACCCTGCACGTTAGAGATTAGAATCCTACTAAACTTAACCCGATTTACACATAAGCACATAAGTTTCGATGTTCTGAAAGGATTCGAGGTTGTTTAAACAAAAACGAGCAAATAAAATGAAAACCCAAAAAAAATCTCCTCAATAGCAAGGAACATGCTGAGACTTTTCAGAACAGAGATAAATTCTATACTTCTTATATCCCCAGATCTATAAAATCAACTCATCAACTCTAAACCGAATCCCGCACACTAGTTTCAAGTATTCCAAGGTTTTAAAGAAGATAAAATTAGAAGTACGTAATTTCATTAGACCATGTGTTTAATTAGTGCAAATTCCACAATCTGTGTTATGTGACAAATGCAAGATTTGTAGTTGATGATGTATATCCGATTGCAGCCACTGAAAGATAAATTGAATGAACCCCATATGAGGCACCCCTTTTGGGGCACCCCTCCCTTTCTGTCCCGTTTTAGTGATATAAATTGTAAAAATGTATGAATTTTTTAAATTTATAATTTTAGAATTAATATTACGGCGGCTTCGCCGCCGAAAAAATTTAAAACCCTATCCCCTAAACCCAAGAACTAAACCCAATAAACCCTAGGGCTAAACACAATAAACCATATGGCTAAACTCAATAAATCCTAGAGTTAAACACCCAAAAAAAAAGAGGGAAAAAGAGGGGGGTGCGCAAGGGTGCCCCAAAAAGGGGTGTCTTATATCCGTTTCGATATTATTGGGTCACACATGCCATAAATCACTGCTCGCGAATCTCCTGGTGTCACGCCTCCATTGATGATTCATTGGAGAAAACAGCCACGTCAGCAAATCAACCCTGTCACGAACTGCAGCCGCAAAATTGGTTCATATTCTTTTTTGATAAAAACACAACACAGAATAATAAGAAAATAATTAAAACTTTATTCATTATTTTATTCGTAGGAAACCCTTCGTATTCTCAGTCCTTGCGTGCTCACTCCGTACTCAATTTTTTGTAGTAGCATTCGTTTTCGAAATTGGTCGCACCATTAGAAAGCTTATACATTGTAAATGAAAATTCTCATACTTTGGTCCGATTTCCGGCGACTTAACCCAATGAGATTCATAACCCTCCATTAAACGGTAATAAAGTCGTCGAAACCGGACCAAAGCATGCGTATTTTCATCTACAATGTATAATCTTTCCAATGATGCGACCAATTTCGAAAACGGATGATGCTACGAAAAATTGAGTACGAACTGAGCACGTAAGGACGGAGTATATGAAGATTTCTGTTTATTCGTAATAATAAATATATACAAAATAAAACAAATATATCAAAAAATATTGAAATTAATATCAATAAGACTAACGTATAATTATGGCCTGAATATTCGTTGAATACACAAGGAAATGACTACCAATATAATTGCCAACTTGAGTTGTAATTTAAGGACATTACTCCACAAATTGTTAGGTAGAAATTCCATCATTAAGCAAGTAATTTTTATTATTAAAATAATGTTAATCCCAAACACACCTTATGAGTTCTTTTTTTTTTTTCTTAGAATTAATTTCAAACCGAATATTCGAATAACCCAACGAGAAAGGTCGCACCACTTGAAGCCTTCGCCTTGTTGAGTTCTAACTTCTGAAGGATACCCCACAAAAAACCTAGTTTTGTATTCTATAAATAACCTTCCAAAACAGAACAAAGGGTTTGAAGAATCCGAGCGAATTCTCCGCCTTTCTTCTCTCTCGCCAACTGCTCTCTTTCCTTTTTACAGAACTCAACTTTTGAGTGTAGATGACAACAAAATTGCACTCCAATTCCAGGAAATCCATCAAGTTCCTATACAGCTACGGCGGCAGGATCGTCCCGCGCTCTTCCGATGGGAAGTTACGGTACGTCGGAGGGTACACGCGCGTTCTCTCCGTCGATTGCTCGATTACGTATTCAGAGTTGATGGTGAAATTCAATGAATCGTGTGGTTCGTCAATGAATTTGAAGTGCAAGCTGCCGAGCGAGGATTTGGATTTGTTGATCTCAATCAAATCCGACCAGGAGCTACGGATTGTGGTGGAGGAGTATGAAATTAGGGCTCCCGAGGAGAAGATAAGAGCCGTACTTTTCCCGATTACCGACGCGAAGAAGGTGTCGCCGCCGCCGTCCCCTATGTCCTGTTTCGATTTCCCGTCCGTTCCGAAGCCGCAGCGCGTGGTATCCCCATCGGTCCCATTCCGTCGAGTAACTCCGTCGCCAGCGACGTTTTGCCGGTGCATGTCCCCGGAAATTGGATATCCCGTTGCCTCCGGGAAATACCACCGGGTAGAATCCAGGAATCCGAAGCACATCCGCCGCGTTCCCCAACCGAGTCCTTCGAAACGAGTTGTAGTATTATAGAACTATCTCGTTTTTTGGGGGTGTGCTGTGTTCCTTTCTCTGTTTTCTCTATGATAAATATACACAAAAGTGAGATTACGCTGAAAACTCCCAAGTTCCTCGATTTGGTGAACACAGTCGTCGGCGTTCGGGGGCCTTCGCCCCCATCCCCACCGGAAAAGTGTAAATTAAATACTTTTTGAACGAAATAGTTGTAAGTCCAGATTCTGGATCGGCGTTATTAAATTTCTGTATTCATTGAATGTTTGTATGCACGTAGCATGGCTTGTTTAAGCAATCTTTGAATGCCGAGACCAAAAGTTATGTTGCCCACGAAGGACTCATTCATTAATTTCTAATTAGTGATGATCAGGCAAGATTTATTTCATGTTTTTGTTTTGGGGGCATTGATTAATTTCTTCGTTTGATTGCGTGCTGCAGGTCAAATAAGGCTGAAATTCGTTGGTCACCTCCACTCAACAACCCTATGTCCCTATTGAATCAAATTGAACAAGTCTAAGACAATAAAAACCAGTAAATAGACTATGAATTCTGGACTAAAAAAACAACAACTAAAGATTGGTCAGCATACTCTCTCCCATCTGGGTATCCAAGATTCATGTTGTCTTTTTTCCTTTTATTGTTTGATACGGTTACTGAAAGCCCTTTCCTGAATCGGACATTTTTGTATGTATTACGTGTGGGGGAGTCGGAGGGAGGTAGGATTTTGGAAAGTTAGAAAACAGAATCTCACAGATGTTGTGGCCTTGGAAGGAAGCAAAGAGGGCCGGTCCTCATGTGGCACGAAGCTTTCCATGATCACAAAGAATCTCAATGAGGTTGTCAGGTAATAAAGATTCTCTAAGAAAGGAGATTTGTGTCGGGATTTGATCCAGACAATTGATTAAACAATTCGGATTAGTTGAGTGAAGAGAAACGAAAGACGAAAGCATGATTGAAGAAGGAAGGCATGCGTGAGGAGAAAGAAAGGGAGGAACTGTTGGTTGATTGAGAAATCATGTGGATTACAAACAGTGGGCGACCGATCAATTGCTTCTAATCCAATAACTTGCAGTATTTTACCAACATCTTCCACCGCAACACGCATTCTACAAATACCCCTAATCAATCTCATGCACGAAGGAACAAAACGAGGATAAAATCGTTAAAGCGAGCTGTTCCACTCAATCAAGTAACCGATGTGTTTGCCAAAAAAGACAGGTTGATCTAGTGTTAATGAGAGTAATAATTGCACGTCAAGCGTTCAAATTCCCTTAGCAACATGAGTTTCATATATGGCTTGTGAAGTGTGCCTTACCTCCATATCGTGGTTTGCTGACTGTTACGGGAGGATATTCGGTTTAACTACTCGGTAGCGTACCAGAAGTTATAAAAAAATCCATTTCCATGCTCGGAACGTCAAGTTACAAGAGATTCCAGTGACAGGAAAACGGGGAAATAAGGAGGATAACAAACAGACATGAAATGCATACTAGTAGTATTCATTTCCTTTTCCCAGAGTCCCAAAAGGCCATCAGAAAAGAAGTGATATATCTATGGTGAAGGCACACAATCGTCAAGCAGCTTCTTGTTCGAAGTCATCACCTTCAGACTCTTCAGCATTGTCCCCATCGTCGTCGTCTGCTTCATTGTCGAACTCTTCTTTATCATTATCCACTGTGGTTTTCCCAATTGCCATCATGTTAATGTTAGTCTTCCTGATTTCATTCAACTGCAAACACACCACAACCAGCAAAAAAAAACTCATCGAGGGGATAAAAAATTCACTGATGTTATTCCAAGTTGAGAAATAATCGTATGACCATCAAACCCAAAGGAAAAAAAAAATTGAAGAAGCCGGCTCGTAATTCCACTCAAATTTCAGCTTATCTTCTACCTATTTTGGATTCGACATTTTATCATACAGTTGATGAGCAATTTTCCAAAGGTCGGAAAAAAAAAATCAAATACATGAATTGGGGTAGCGGGGGCGATATACCTTCTCCTCGTACTCGGCTTCTTCCATGGCGAGGATGAGCTCATCGCTCTGCGGCTGTGGCCACTGTGCAGGGAGTATATATGACGTCGGAATGAGTCGGGTCGACCAAGGATGCCGGGCCATAAATACCGGATAGTTCTGCATTTTTTCTTTCAGAGGAACTATCGTTTGTACTTTTGTTGCAAGGCGACGAAAGAAAGGAAGTTCACTTGCACAGTACTTGGACTTCTTACTTTAACCCGACACGGTCCGGCCCACCGTCGGAAATATAAAAAAGTTCCCAAATGGGCTTTCTAAAAGTTTTGAGCTTTTTTTTTGTTCGGGCATGTATAACGTAAGGTAGATCATAGGAAAGAGTGATGCTATGGGCAGTGGCGGATCCTGAGTGTATTATTAGGAGGTGCGTTTCACATAGGGTGCGGATTCTGAAGATATTTGGGGGTCTAATTAGGTGGTGCGGAGGGGTGCATGCCCAAGGAAAAAAAAAATTTAGGGGGTGCGGGTGCACCCCTCCCGCACCCCGACCGTCCGCCACTGGCTATGGGTACAAACTGAAAACCAAATTTTAAACCGAATTCAGGCAAAATGACAAAAATACTCCCCACTAATACTATGGGCACAGTAACACGCTTCGGCCCAGGGATTAATTTTGTCAATTCACACCATTTCGGTCACTTATTTCGGTTTCTTATTTGTATGTTTCGCATTTCCCCATAGGAAAATGGAGTGCGTCTATACCGGACAAAATTGGAGAACCAAAAGCGGACGAAATAGGCGTGGAAGGATTTAATTCGTTGATGTGATTGTTAACACTTTCGGCCGGCCTGTGATATTCGAACACATGGCTTTCGTCCGTTTTTCGTAGGGATTTTTCGTCCGATTTAGTATTTTCCAGGAAAATGTAAATCCAGGTTCATGTTAGATCTTGTTGGTCCCAATATCCGTGTCCATGTACGATCGTGTTGCAGCTCTTCTATCCATGAAGAAATTATTGCAAGAATTTGGCAAGAACCTAGATTGTAACACCTGATTGAACAGTGAGTTAGTTTAGTCCCTGTGATCAACCACTCAAACCACAACTCAGAGTTCATGGAAAATCTTTGCCAAAAATTCTGTTATACTATTTTCTTAGAGGGAAAGAATAATGAAACTCTAAAAATTGAATGTCTATTAATGTGCAGAAGTGGGCGTAGTGGTAGCCAACTCGTAGTCTCATACAATGTAGCATTGAAATCGTAATATGAATTTCATTTAATGCTAGTTGGTCTTGGTGACCTGACTTCTCTATATAGTGGCCCATGCAAATGGAAAGGGTCGTGTAAGAAGATCGCAGGAGCAAGGGATATAGGGGGCCACCGCCCCTGCTCCCACCCCCACGGCCCACCTGTCGATCGGCGTGACAATCATGCCTGCTTGACAAGTCGGGAAAAGATTGAATAGCCCAGTGAATTTTTTTTATAGCAAATCTTGGTTATGATAAAACCCTTTTCACCCTCTAGAACAAAATTCATGAAATTCATTATTGGAAGAATAAAACGTAAGAAAAAAGCACGAATGATGAGGTGGCAGTAATCTAATGATGGTCCCCAAATACCGAGTAGCACATTTGATGGCTGCACCGTGACATTCGTGGGAAATTCTTACCTTACATTTTATCCGGTATAGAATGCTTGCAAAATTCATAGCTTCACCCCGTATAAGAAGAATCAATGTTATTATATTGGAAATTTTAGTCACATAATCTTTATCAAATAAATTAATATTCTTGTCCACGATCCAAGAACCGGAAGATTGAAAGAATTTGTGTTAATTTGTTCTCATTTATTTTTGGTTGGTTTCTTCTTGTAGGTCAATAATGAATTAACGTAGAACGAATCTAATAGTAACGAGTACAACGAATATACCTTTACGTTGTT
>JAOYMZ010062125.1:0-44891 GCA_025802335.1 Pinguicula primuliflora
CTAATATTTATAGAGAGGAATTCTAATGCAATTAGAATTCTTACAGGGACTAATAATTCAAGTCAAATTAGGATTTTAAATTACATAAAAATCCTAATAAATCACCCCTTGACTTGAATTCTCTCGTATCACAAATAAACTCGATCTCTTTCTCCAATCACTCCCTCATAGGTAGCTTCATGGTGTGCAACACACAAGCTCATCTTGAACTTGCCAACAGAAGAAGACTCCATCGTCATACCAATGGGACCAATAGGCTTCACAGCAGTAGAAGTAACCTTACTTCTCTGAACACACAGAAACTCTTCATGCTTGCGCATAACATGATCATGGTCTCCAACACAGACGAATACTACTCACCGAGAGAATATCTCTTCTTCAATTCTTTACACCACCAATTTCACACTTACAACAAAAGTGCATCATCTATCTTGGAACACGAGCTGACACTCCCAAGCCACCATCAACAAGCTACAATAAAATTCCCAAGCTACCACGAGTGCAAAAAGCTTCCATGAGCCTCCAAATCTCAAAACTTTCCAAGTCTTCGCGAGACTTCAACTACCATGGTTCCAAGCTACTTGAACTTTCATTCCAAACTTCATTGGCTTCTTGTCTAACTCAATTTTCAGTTCCTCAAGATCAATATCTGTTAACCCATATGTCAAGATTGTTTTCATCTTAACTCAATCACATCGCCAACTTGACCCAAACCATAACAGTTATGTCGCCATACCAACCAGAAGATAAATCAAGCAACAAAAATAGTGTTCTCTCAGGTATTCAATTACTAATCGCAAGTAAACACGAATACCACACAATATTTCCCAACTGCTAAAAAAATCACCCAATTGAACAGTCCAACAAAACCCAAAACTTGCTCACCAATTTCGTGCTCAATCAGCTTCATACACTGAACGATCGACTTCACCACCTTAGGGATCCAGTTATTCGTTCCAAGAGCTTTCCAATGGCACCAAAATCACGGCAATCGGACCGGTAGATCTCTGGAAAATAGCGATCAAAGTTCACTGCACATTCCTTCGCAAACAGCAACAGTTTCGATCGATTTTGACAAAATCGAGAACCTTCGTGAAAACAATTGACCACAAAAACATAAGCTTTTGTTCCCCTTTCAATGGGCTTTCATACAACACCAAGATCATCCCGACTGGAGTCCTCAATCTTCGGCAATTGGCGGTCAAAGTTTCGGTGGTACTGGTCAACGTGGGAGATTTATCAAAAATCGTACTTTTTTTCCTTCAACAAATCTTGTACCCAAACATCACAAATCTCACGTCCTATAACATCAAGATCATCAAATTTTCGATAAATCCTGAACAATAACCATAGATCTCACAACCTAGGCTCTGATACCACTTGTTGGGAAAATTCAGAGATTAACGTGAAAGCAGAAAAATAAACAAACAAGGCAACAATACAAGATTTAACGTGGTTCAGCCAGAAAGCCTACATCCACGGGAGAAGAGGAGAATCAATCCACTATAAACACAGTGATACAAAGGAGACACAAAGAAAACCTAGAAGATACACAGGGAAAATCTCTCAAGTCGCCCAGACAAGAGAGGCACAACCCAAGTCTCAGATCTCTCTTTTTCTCTCAACCCCACCTCTCTTTCTTTTCTGCCTATTTTCTCAACTTTAATGGCTAAGAGATCTAATATTTATAGAGAGGAATTCTAATTCAATTAGAATTTTTACCGTCACTAATAATTCAAATCAAATTAAAATTTTTAATTACATAAAAAAATTTCAACAGGAAAGCAGCGGTAGAAGGTTAATATGCAACAATTTGTGAATTTAAAAAAATAGGAAGAAAAAAAATAATAAAACACCTCTGGTACTTTTCAAAAAAAAAATTCTGTGAGTTCCACAAGTTTTCGAACTCTTTCAATGGATCTTGCCGCGCAAGAAACTTGTAAAACACCCTGGTATGTTTGCTTAATCTGTTTGCACGCTCAATACCCTCCCTGCTGGAAAGTTCCAAGAACTCTGGTTTGGTTCCTGGTGTATCTCACAATTTGCAGGACGAAGAATTAATAATTCATTCAGATTTTGTTCTTCCTGGGATTCTGCTACAAGTTCCTAGGATTGCATCGTCTATTTGTGTAGTGAAAGAGCACACCGATGGTCCGCACCCACGGCCTCCAACTCGCCAGCCGGCTTCTGCTGCACAACGCCCGTTTTAATGTATTCTTTTCCTTCTCATTATTATCTATGTATGTGCGTATTAGCTGGTTGATGGGCTTCCGTTCTTCTTGTAATTGATTGCAGTTGTGGGGTTCATTGTCCAGAGGAGGCTGCAGGAACTTAACCACTTCGCTGGGCAATAAATCATGGATCTCGGCTGTGTGTAACTCACTGCACACTATGCAGTGTTCATGTGATGCTGTGGGTCGATATTCAACATCTTTACGCAGACCTGCTGACCGGTCAATCCCGCAATGGCACAAGGATTATGCAGCGAGAAACTCACTGTATAACCCCCTCTTCCATAAATCATGTAGCCTCTTGAATTCCCACTCCGGCAATGGTATGTGGAATAATGGATCTAGTATCCAACTATTTGGAGTGTAGTGAATTTCGTGATTTCAATGCTTTTTTTTTTTATCTTTGATCAAAATAGTGGTTGCTGGGAAGTTCAGTGTATATAACGGAGTTTTCAATAACAATTTCGGTGCAGCTCGAGCAATTCATGCCACTGGTAAGAATAGATCTACTGTATTGTATTTGTGTTATATAGATTGTAGCACCACATCCATTCCGTGGCGGGTGAAAATTGTTGCGGTTAGAGTATATACTTGCATCCTTTGTTCCAGAAAGAAGGTTTCAATTTCTATGCATTGAGAATCTGTGAATTTTTTTTTTGCTTCATCATTAAAACCAGAATGACACTAGATCCGTTTTCAATGCAAACGTAACCTGACTGCTTATCTTTCTTCTTCCTTTCTTTTTAAGCCCAATTGTCCAAAGATTTTTATGAGGTTCTTGAGGTCAATAAACATTCAACGGCCTCAGAAATCAAGAAATCTTATTATGGTGTAAGTTTCTCTCATCAGTTACGAATTTTCAACCGAAAATCCCACCAAGTCGTCCGAAGGAAAGAGGGGAGTATACAGTGAGGTATAGTGTGCAGTGTCCTCGTGATACTGTGGGATTGATCTGTCAGCGGGTCCATGCAAAAATATTAAATACCGGCCCAACTGCCGCGCCAATCCCATTGTACCACTTAGACACGGTATACTATACAGTGCTCTTCTCACTATACGCTGTCCCCTTCCTAAGTTGGCACTCCCTTATCTTATTTTTGTTTGCAGCTTGCAAAGCAGTTACATCCTGATACAAATAAAGACAATCCAGAAGCCGAAAAAAAGTTCAAGGAACTCCAAAAAGCATACGAAGTAATTTCTGGAAATCTTCAGTTTCCACGAAGTTCCATGAGTATTTTCCTAATGTCGTTCATGTTCCCAACTCTTGTAGGTCTTGAAGGATGAAAAGAAGCGCCAACAGTACGATCAGGTTTTCAAACACTTACTTTTGTAGTGTTTTCAAGTACTTTCTGAAAATACGCCTTTTCTTAATGTAGTTCATGTTCACAACTCTTGTAGGCCTTGAAAGATAAAGATAACAAGCACCAACAACAACCAAAAAAGAAGAAGCCCCAATGGAACGATCAGGTTTTATAACACTTTCTTTTTTGTTATATCAATACCTAGATTTATCTCCATGACCATTGTAACGAACCCGGAATTTCAGCTACTATTTTCGAGGTTCATTAGGGCAGTATGGAATTTTACACTCCATACCCGATCCCATTTGTATAGGTCCAACTTGTAATCACATATAAAAAACATAAACAATCTGAATCATCTTCAATAAGGACTTACCAAATGAACAATACAAGTACCATTTGTTTCAAGATCTAAAGAAGAGACTCTCATTTTACACTAGTGATCACGATAAAATTTCAATTCAGAATAACTTGAATAAGTTTATGCCACTTGCATCTCTGCACATAAATCAGAGTACTTCTAATGAAAGGTGCTCTGTGGTGTAATATCGATATCCATAATAAGGTATCAAGCATGATGGACATGGTGATATTATGTGCTGCAGTGATTCTCAAATGCCTTACTCTGTGCTGTAATTTATACATTGTTCACTTTTGTAAGTTCATGTTCCCAACTTTTTGCAGGTCTTGAAGGATAAAAAGGAGAAAACTGTATATATTTTTGATGCAGGATATTTCCAACTCAGCTTGTCAGTTCTTCGCCATACCAGTGAAGGATATTTCATCATCAAAGTCACACTCTGGGGCATAGTTATCAAAATCCCGATTCAATTCAATTTTGAGGCTAAACCATTCAAATTTTAGATATGAATCATTTATTCCCATCAGTTGTCTCAATCTTACGATTCAAGTACGATTTGAGATTTAATTGTTACGATTCACCATTTAAACTTCAATACTAAACTTTAATAATTATTTATCTATAATATTATAATATTTATTTATAATATTTTTATTACAAAATATTTATTTTAGTATATTTTAAATTGTGACTGAATCCTTAATATTTACGATTCGATTCGATTTACGATCCGAAAATTGATCATTTCGATTAATGATTTGAATCTCAATTTGACAACTTTACTTGCATCGCATAGTTCTTTCCAGAAACAGGGGAAAATAAAAGTTAAAGATCATAGAGCAATATGGACTTTACTTGAACTTTGCAGGAGAAAAAACACCAACCCAATCATCATTGGATGGCTTTTCATTTTGAAATTCCACTACAAACATTCGACTATTCTCACCCAGTGATGAATCCTGACCACCGTGACTTTCACCCTGTCATCAAAATTTGGCAATAAAACATTTCAGCAGCTTAAGATATTGCGATCTTAAGTTTCTATAAAGAGCAATGGACATAAACCAAATACTTATATTGAAATCTTAAACACCCAACAATGTCAAATGATAGCCCTCTTCCGGATTAAAATCATATTAATTTGAGCCATGAAGAATGATACACAGGATATACACGATAACAATATCTCCATACTTGAATTCCACTAACAAGGGGGGATGCTTTAATAGAGGCCGAAACGCTTAGAGCAAGAGACGCTTTATGTATTGCTATCTTTGAAAGAGGCTGCTCCCCGATAACAGAATGAGCAATAGCAGCATCCCCATCAATCGCTATCAACAAACCCACAAGAACAACCACCACTCTACATACAAATTCCTCCTTTCTCATTCTTTTCACCGGTATCCCAAATCCCGACTTCCACCCAGTTTCTCCGAACGATCAGAATACTTGGCGACACTGAGTGTTTGAAAATTAATGGCAAGTCAATATTTCCATCTTATCTGGTTTTATTGGGTGCTGTGAGAAGAATCTCGGTAAAAGATGCTTCAAATATTCTCCGGTAAGATGTTGGACTTTCAATTGAGACCTGGAGAGTCCAACTTCGCCGGCTGAAGAATAGATATGGCAGTGTGCTAAACTGGCGGAGAGAATCAAGGGATATTAAGATTTCAGCCGGAAAAAAACGTAGAAATTTATTTCACATGCAGTGGAGGTTTAATTGGGGGCATCAAAAGTCAAATGTCAACTTATATTTATGAACAGAAATAATGTATTGTGACTGTGAGAAATCAAAAGCTCGATGTTTTGTTAGAATTTGTGTTTTAGGTAGGTGATGTTTTGTTGAATTAGTGGCAAAGGATTTCTAAATGTCAAGTCTTCTCCTAAATCAATGTAGATGGAGGCATCTCCGAGTCAAATGTCAACTTATATTTATTAACCGACATAATGTATTGTGGAGTATAAAGGTTCAGAATTTGTAATTCTGGTCATTGATTCACAATACTTAAATGGTCAGGATTATTATCCGAAACCTAATATAATTAATCTGATCCTAATATTATGGACCATAAAATTTCGTATATATTATGACCGTGACAAATCAAAACGTCGATGTTTTGTTAAATTTTTTTTTTAGGTAGTAGGTGATGTTTTGTTGAATTAGTGGCAAAGGATTTCTAAAAGTCAAGTCTTCTCCTAAATCAATGTAGATGGAGGCATCTCCGAGTCAAATGTCAACTTATATTTACTAACATACATAATGTATTGTGGGGTATGTTAGGTCCAGAATTTTATTCTTGATCATTGATTCACAATATTTAAATGGCCAAGATTATTATCTTATACCTAACATTATTAATCTGATCCTAATATTGTGCACCATAAAATTTCTTATATATTGTGACGGTGAGAAATCTAAACGTTGATGTTTTGCTTAATTAGCGGCAAAGGACTTCTAACAGTCAAGTATTCTCCCTAATCAATGTAGATATTTACGCCCTTATCATTTAGGAAAATTTACATATGTATAATAAATATTTGTGTTTAAATGAATATTCATTTTTACATTCATTTGACTTTTAAATTTCATCTCAATTTAGTAATGTACTATTCTAATGTATTTGAGTTTCATATGTAATTATACATAAATAAAAAGATTCTATGTATAGAGGTTTAATATAGTTCATTCCCTTATATTTGTACTTGTGCCTATAAATAGAGACATCCATGTTGATGTAAGATAGACTTGAGAAATGAATGAAATCTGCCCTTTGTGTTATTTCCCAATTTCTTTTGTTCTTCATATATTACCATATTATTCCACTTATTTTATAACACGTTATCAGCACGAAACTTTGAACATTTGAGCTTTAGAAGACAAAGGCCATCAGCGAAAAATGATCCAATCAGTGATTGTGATGATGGAAACCTAGAGAAATATTAAAGGATTTGCCCTTTTTCGTTTTACTCTTTAATATTATCATTTTTAGTATTCTTATTCTAATTAGTTTACGTTCATTGTGTTGTTTGAAATTGGGAGCCAAGAGCAAATTCAGGACACCGCATAAAGTTACTAACTAATTGTCGGTAAGCTTTTGTCAAATAGATTTTGAACAATGAGATATAAAATTATGGTAATATGAGTGCAAACTCAAATTATTATTCACGTACTGTGAAGATTTTGATAAATAGCACAAAGATTCAAATGCTTAGAACCATGAGATCTCTCCCGAAGAAGAGACTATTATTTTAACATGATTGATTATTTATATAGGAATCACAAATGAGTTTTTAAGTGGATGGACATTTCCTCACTTTATGTGTATATGCGTCAAACATGATTGATGGTCATGATATGATAACATGAAAAATTTAAAGACTTGAAGATTGTTTTTCTTGAAGCACTATCGCGAAGATAGATAAAAGCTTATTATATTATTGTTAAATAATTATGTGGGCTCGAAAAATATGCTATAGTACTTGCTTATGAAGATCACATGAATTTTTTTTGATACAGGGGATGACCACACACACTACTTATCAGGCATAAACACGGTGCGCCAGTACAGCGTCGTTGAAGGATTCGTTCCTCGCAAAGAGCCAAACTTGATGAGGTTAAGCATTCTGGTGGCATAGATCCATAGGAGGACCTTGGCGATGTTCCGACGACAATTCTACTTGTGTCCACACAGGAGTTGCGATCCTGTCAGGGATGCTGGGTAATTGCGAGCTTAAACCTCCATCAGATGGTCTGCCCGTACGATAGGACAACGGTAGAGTCCAAACTGGTCCTGATCGAAGTGGCTGAGGGAGATCACATGAAATTTTAATGTACAAGTTTGGTGGTATCGAATGAGATTGTTCCTACAAAAGTAGACATGAATTATTTATCTGAATGTATGAGTCTTGAAGCCATCAAAAATGATGAAAACATTATCTTTATTTTCAATAGGAACCTTATTGAGATTATATTCATGTCTATATATGTATGAGAAATGTGGGAGAAATTTAATTAATCAATAATTGAATGTGATGTGAGATTTTTCAAACTACCAATCTATGTACGCTATAAGCATTTCTTACTGATGATATAAGTACAAATCACGATATATGATGATCTGATTTGCAATATTTATTTGATGTGGCTTGATAAAGTTGAGATTCATGGTTTTTAGATTCATACTTGTCTTATGGTTCGTTAAGACATCATAAAGGTACACAAATCTAATCATCAATCTCTATATAAATCTACTACTATGAAAGAGTTGTTGATCTTTAAAAAAGGTGTCATTATTATGCTATCACAAGCATATAACCAAGAATACTACTAGAAGTGGGAGATTACAATATTAAAGGTGAAAAGACAAGTTAAGAATATTCTTATAATAGGTTTCGCAAATTTGGCATATACAGTATTTGATTGAACACTTATTGTACAAGAATATCATTGCACAAAATTAATAAATAATATTTCACCTACCAGAAGCAGAGAGAAATTACTTCAAATGTGCAAATATATCTTACTTTAGAAAACTCTTTTTCTACCTGATGTGGGGAAAAATATGCATAACATGGAGTAACAATATCCAATATATGTACGCATTATGATACTTAAGAATCTATCATCCATGTGTAAGCATTACACGTATTATATGTGAAAGCATCACATATCATAAGTTAATTTTGCTTGCAATATCATGTTTGAGATATTGCTTGATATAAATCTAGTAGCAAGATTAATTCTTCTTTGAGTTATCAAAATTGATTTATCAATGTACTATTGAAAACAAAAGGGATAAATTTATTATGTCTCTAGAAGAGACTTTTAACACTCTTAAAGATGTTAATCTCCATAAATATGCGGTATTATAATTATTATTTTATTATTATTATTACTTCTTTTGACTTTATACATAAATGATGAATAGATATATTGCATGAGCTATAACCTCTCAAATTATGATGATGCATATCATCAGAGTGTTATTGCATATTTTATATTGAATAATAAGAAACGTAGTGCCATCCGAGATTGGTATCTACAATGTGATATTTAAAGACAAAATCAATTTTCTCACCAGAAGTGAAAAGAGACTGTGCGCATATAATCTTGAATAATGTAAAATGAAATGAGACTCTAGAAGAATCAATACTTTGCTAATGAATTTCTGCTTACACTCCCGGACAACACATCGCGCCTCTGGAGTGACATCTGGCAATCGACAGCTGAAGAATCATGGTTCAACAATAGCATTCAGTGCAGACTCGGAAACGGAGGAGATGCGTTGTTCTGGAGATCAAAATGGCTCGAGGAAGGCACTTTGGCAACGTTGTTCAGCGATCTATACAGTCTTGCTACCCTGAAGAACGTTATTGTGCATCAGATTATGGCAGAAAACAGAAATTCTCCTACAGCAACCTCAACTGAAGATATTAGGATTCAACTCCGGTTCAGAAGGCGTCTGTGGTCATGGGAGGCAGAAAGACTCCTGGAGCTCCATACCTTGACATGTGCACGGCCCCTGCAACAACTGGAACGAGACATATGGCACTGGACAGAGGATCCTTCAGGAGCATACACAGTGTCATCAACTTACTGCCTCCTGTTCAACGAAGGAAACCACAACAATCAACCGGACAGGTCCTTCCTTAGAACTGCCTGGGGAAACATAGCACCACGAAGGGTTCAGACTTTTACTTGGAGAGTTATTCAACAACGTGTAGCTACCATGGACCAATTGAAGCGTCGAGGAGTTGCTACAATACACACAGACGGTCTCTGTGTATGGTGCGCCTTGGCTGAGGAATCAGTGGTGCATTTATTCTGCAACTGCTCACGAGCTCTGGAACTATGGCAGGAGGTGTATTCTTGGCTAGATACCAAATTTGAGATGCCAGCCGATATTTACCTGCACCTCAAACTATTTCTAAGTAAATTCAGAGGAAAGAAATGGAAACAAGTTGGCCTCACAGTCTGACAAGCTGTAGTTTGGTACATCTGGAAAGAGCGGAACTATGTGCACTTCGATGAGAATGATAGACGTATTGGAAGCCATACAAACCAATACATGGTTTTGGATCATCACGCGGAACCTACAGCCCCCTGCATCAACGATCTCAGACTGGATTCAACATCCTGCGCTTCTATTCCGATCATGTTATTAGTGTTAAATAATTAACTACTAGCACTTTAGATTAGCATATAGATAGCTGCTGTAAATATTTTGAAGTTTATAATAGGAAAGGCCAATCAACTATAAAAAAAATACTTTGCTAACGAAAGGGACAAACTCTTAGAGGATGCATTACTACAAAAGTCTCAAAATCTTTATGAGTTTAATGATATAGATCTAAACAGATATCATATGGAAGAGATTTTACTTATCTCAATATTGCATCCATTATTTTGAACTGTCAATGTATATGGAAAAATATAATGATTTCCAGCTCTTCTATGTTGACTGAGGGACACGCATATACGACAACAATAGTGTGCATCATGTTAATAAATTATCATAAATTCTTCCCGATACAAATGGTTTGAGGTCTGGAACCAAATATTCATCTATTTTTGGATATGTAATTGATTTACTATTGCTCCACGACAATTGCATAAAGATGAATCCTCAAAGAATATTGAGGATATGTTGGGTATGGATCTCTACCTACAATGAAGTATTTAAGGTTTTGATTGGAGATTAATTTATGGCAAAATTTATCAATGGTCATTTTATAGGTAACGTTCCCAACATCAGGAGAAGAAAATAAGCAACTTGAGACAAATACTTCTTGAGATGAGTTATCATCGAGTAACATGGGATCCTCGTTCATATAAATTCTTATGATATTTCATTTACAGAAGATGTGAATAAATTGTCAGACGCAGTTACTGACCTAAAAGAAGTTAGTGTTTCAGTTGCTAATGCTCCTATGATAAGTAATGTCAGGAAGGATAAAATTCTATTGGTAAAGAGGCTATGACATGCTTGAAGCATGATAGGCCTCGTTTTTTTTTAAGAAAAGAAATTTTATTAAAACCAGCAAAAAGTTCGTTACATACAGGGGGAGACCCTGCAAGATATGGAATTCCAAGACATCACTCTCCTCCTGCAGTTTACATGATTGTTACTAAACTTTGCACAATCTATATAGAAAGAGAGCCCTTCATTTGCTTCCCTGAGAGTACTTCATACTGCTCTCAAATCCCCGTCTAGAAGCATTTTTTTCGTGCCCTGCTTCTGCTTTGAAATCGCTGAAGATCCATTTCAGCTCCAACATCACAACAAAGAAGTATTCGCACCCCAGAGGAAACCTTACTGTGTTTCTTTTCTGCCATCCAGCAAAAACTCACATGCCAACCATAGACAAAACATAGCATGGGCAATCATTAGAGTAAGTATAGAGAATATCATTAATCAGTCCTTGCCAAAAACATCGCACTAGCTCATCAGGTGTACCTTGACCGAAGATGGTGCTAAAGATTTTTTAGCAACCACCCCAGTGAAAAGTGAGACCGTAGAGTATTCACTAGGTATCCTTTTAGCAGCCGAGATAATAATTCCAAAACCCGCTGCCTGCTTCCGTTAGATCTTCATGCTCCTGTGTAAAATTCTTCAACAATAAATTTAGACCGCGTGGTTCCAAATTTATAGTTCTCGTAATTTAAAGGAGCGAATATTAAAGATGGTCAAAACGAGAATAATCAAACTCAGGAAGAGTACATATATTGACATGATTAATTAAGTTTCAGAAAAGTACTAGAAGACTTCAGGCACCTGAAATAAATGAGATCTCGATTGATTATGCCACAACGAGGAAAAGAATCAAAAATAAGAATCGTCGACGATATTCTTCATTTAATAACTGCTAAAACCAATGGAAGAGAAGGAGGATTCCTAAGTTACAAATACAGAAAAATGAAATGATTGATCAATTTGAAAAGATGCATGCAAAGTTGAATTCTCTTACAAAAGGTCATTTTAAGGACCTGTAGTCCATAGATCAAGTGGTGTATAGAGGGCAAAAGATAATTGGATGATTGTGCATAACAAAAAATTGTGAGATATGGAATATGTCGCACAAGTTTCTTCCAAAAGCCTGATATCAATTTGAAAAAATTGGTGGATGTAATAACATTTATAATAAGCATGGCAATAAAGTTTATATTCGTCTAACTTACAAAAGAATACTTAAGAAGTATTATGAGGTATCTGAAATAGAAAGGGAAATTTCCCCTTTGTTTGCCAAATAAATCCTTATATGGATTAAAACAATGTGATTGTGAGTGTTAAAAATTGTTGGAATGCATTCATTTGAAAGAGAGATATATAAGAATATTATATACCTACATGTTTTTATCAAGAGATCCAGATCTAAATATGCAATCATTATTGTTTGAATATGTTGATACTCATGAAGAGTTAACAAACGTCGCGATTTCTTTAAAATAATATTTCAAATGAAAAATCATGGCAAATTATGTTCAGGTCTTTAAACAAAACATTTGATAAATAAAATATTTGCATCAATGCACTTGAAAAATGCAAATATCTTTATTATATTATTTTATGTGCCAAATTATTCATCCCAGTATCTAGAAGTACTTAGTTTTGACAATATATCTCCTGCTAATACTCTTGCCTGAATTATTTATTAGCAAGATATTATTCTTCTCAATTGAAAGGTCTGAGAATGAAATGAGATACCACTTTTGAATTTAGTCATGTGAAAAAATGTATATGAGCTTGGATTATTGATTATGACGATGCATGAATTTCGTCAAACAAGACAAGACGGCCAGACCATTCACACATGGAAATCCTCACTACTCTCTACCATCATGCATGAGGAGAGCCATCTGCAAGGATCCTCTACCCCCACGTATGGGGAGGATCACAAACCATGGTCATTACTCTCTACCCCATGCTTAGGGAGAGCAGTCTGCAACGATCCTCTATCCTCATGCATGAGGAGGATCACAAATTATAATCACAGCTCTCTACCCCCACGTATGGGGAGAGCAGTCTGCACCCGTCCTTAACCTTAACAAACGAAGGAAGAGTAATATACTTAAATATCAATATCTTACGATTTGAATTGGCAAGTTGTGAAGTGAGACTACGATACTGGCCGAGTGAGTGAGTGAACTATATCTTGAACTCTTGAGTGAATTAAGTCTTGAACTCATTTAGGCTCAGGTCACTATTCTCCCAACACATATAACCCTTACCATGAGCAAATATGTATCAATCCTTAACCTCCCTGGTACGCAGAGGCTGAAAATACTACCAGTTGCATCCACAGAAGCATATCCACCCTCAACCTCCCTTGTACGCAGAGGCCGAAAAATACCAAATGCAACTCTCTATCCTCATGTATGGGGAGAGCCGACTTCATAAGTCCGTAGACTCTCAAGTGGGGAGAATTGCAGGGTAACTTATGGCTCTCTACCCTACGCATGGGAGAGCCACCTGCAGCGATTCTCTACACTCCCACATATTCGGAGAACAAAAGGTGCCATCAGCATCAGTTCGCAGACCGTCAAGTGGGGAGAATCAAAAAGTAACTTATGACTCTCTAACCCATGCACGGGAGAGTCATCAGCATTGATTCATTGCATCCTATTTCGGAGATGAATCCGAAACAGATCTGTGAAGGTATCACAAAAGGAGCCCCAAGAACACAAGCCGTCAGTTTTCGGTTAGAAAATCAACCCTCAAACAACTCAAAATCCTCAATCAATCGGTTCAAAACAACGAGAATGGAACGAGGAATCCAAATCTGGACCGAAAACTCAGCAAGAAGCTGAAATAATTGAACAGATTTCTCAAAAAAGAGAGTATACGACAGTAGGGTTTCGAGAATTTCAGAGAGTGAGAATAGAGTCTGGAAGAAGAGAGTTCAAACAAGAATCGAACAGGCCCACACACAGTATATATATATCATGGATTCTGGGCCTCCAATCAGGTAAATAAAAGTTAGTGGGCAAACAGATAAATTGGGCTAGTAGTGATTTAATTCCAATAAATCAGAGGCCCACACATAGAAATTAAACCCAGTGAACAGGCAATGGCCCAACACCAAATTCAGCCCAGCAAAAGACTCACAAGCCCAAACAATAGAAGTAATGAACTAAAAAGCAAGGATTGAGGTCAAATAAGTCATTTTCTCGGATATATGAATTTCAGCCTCCAAGTTATACATGCATAATCTGGCTGACAATTTAATCGAGTCATAATTAAGCACGAGGGCTTAGACTCTAAATGATTTCACATTATTAGGCTTATAAGTATTCCCAGAGTGTGCTCGTGTGATTAAAATAAGTAAACACAACATTAAGAGTTAGAAAATAGGGATCATGTCTCAAAATCTTAACAATCTCCACCTTTTTGGGTACACATATGTACCTGCAGAAGAGGTTAGATAACAGAAATAGAACATAAAAAATAACAGGAGCTTAAAATTCAGAGCTCATACCAAAACGTTCAATGCAGAATTGAAATTTCAGGTTTGTGACAACTTTTGCACCCATATCAATAGGATCTATACTAGTATTAATTTTTTCAAGTAAAACACGTTCATCAGCAACCATGTCTATAATAAAATGCAACTTAACATCAATATGCTTCGTTCGTTAATGAAAAACAAGATTTCTAGTCAAATGTACAACAGATTGACTATCACAGAAAACAGCTGAACCTTCAGAAAGAATTTTGCATTCAGATAATAGTCCATGTAACCAAATACATTATTTAAAACAATCAGTAAGAGTTATGTATTCAGATTCAGTAGTTGAAAGATCTACAATGTGTTGCAACTGAGATTTCCAACTTATATAATTACCTCCTAAAAGAAATTGATAGTATGTAGTAGATTTAGAGTCTAAATCTCTCGCATAATCAGAATCAACAAAACCATATAAATTCAACTTATCACAATTTTTCCTAAACATTAAACCTAAATCAGAAGTACCCTTAAGATATCTAAGAATCCATTTCAAAGCAAATCAATGTTCAAGACCAAGATTGAACACAAAATGACTCAAGAATGAAACAGCAAAGGACGAATCATGTTGTGTACTAACCATAACATACATTAATGAACCTAAAATATTTGAACACGACACATTTTCCATTTCTAAAGTTTCAGAAGGTGTATTAGGGCATTGAGATTTACTAAGCTTAAAATGCGAAGCAAGAGGAGCATTAACAAATTTCACATTTACAAAACAAAACTTACCTAACACCTTCTTAATATAACCAGATCGATGCAATTTCAATGTTCCTGCTTGTCTATTCCTATCAATTTCCATGCCAAGTATCTTTTTAGTCTCACCTAAGTCTTTCATTTCAAATTCAGACTTCAACTTCAGTTTCAAAGAATTTATTTCAGATTTAGATTCACTTATAACAAGCATGTCATCTACATAAAGCAACAAATAAACAGTAGCATGCTCTTGGATTAAAAAATAGAAACAACTATCATATTAGCTCCGAACAAAATCGAGACTAGTTATAAACTGATCAAAATGTTTATACCACTGCCTAGAAGCTTGTTTAAGACCATATAACGATTTTTTTCAACAAACAAACATATTCAGATTTTAAATTATGCACATAACCAAGAGGTTAATCCATATAAATCTCTTCATCTAAGTCTCCATATAGAAACACAATTTTGACATCTAATTGATCACATTCTTAGTTATAGCATGCAACCAAAGAAAGTAATATGTGAATTGTTTTGAATTTCACCATAGAAGCAAAGATTTCATTAAAATCTATCCCTTCCCTTTGACTATAACCCTTCACTACAAGTCAGCTTTATACCTAATAGATTCACAATCAAAATTTCCTTCGTTCACTTTATAGATCCATTTAAAACCTATAATCTTCCTATCTCTAGCTTTAGGAACAAGAACCCATGTACCATTCTGATTTAAAAATTTAATCGCATCATTCATAGACAAAATCCACTTATGAGAATCAAAACAGTTAATAGCATCTAAAAATGATCAGGTTCATAAAACATTAGCTATTGTCCAACTATAAATGCATAATCAATTATTTTAGCAAAATTTGCATATTTAAAATTCGGTTTTATAACCCTTCTTTCCCATCTCTAACCAACTGATAGTTATCTAAGCATGCATCACTAGGTTGAATTGAAATATTTTCAGTTATATCACAAGCAATTTCATTTTCCGAGGCTAGTTCAACTTTTTTAGAGACATTTTCAGATTGAGGTGGTACAGGTTCTATCACAGGACCTTCAGCTTCAATCTCCACCTTAATTGGTGGAGTAGGTTGAGGCTCCACCTCAATGCTAGCCTTAGGAGGAATTTCCTTTTCAAGGAAGATTATATTCAGACAAAATAGGATTAAGTACAGGCACATTTGAACCTAGAGATGGAAAATCAGATTCATTAAAAATTACATCTCTACTTATTATGACCTTCATGTCAAGTACACTTCTATCGCATAACCCGTATCCCTTAACACCTTCTTGATACCCTAAGAAAATACATTTAATAGACCTATGATCCAATTTTCCTAGTCGATTATGAGCATATGCAGCACAACTGAAAACTTTTAAATTTGCTAGATTCAAAACAGTTTCATGCCATATAAACTCAGGACAATTATAATTCATAGCACTTGAAGGACTTCTATTCACACGAAATGCAGCAATATAAAGTGTTTTTCCCCAAAATTTCTTAGACAAGCCAGAAGTTGTAAGGATGCATATAACTTTATTTAGCAACGTCCTATTCATACGTTCGGCTACCCCATTTTGCTGTGGTGTGTGTCTAACAAAATGATGTCTAGTAATGCCATGCAATGTACAAAAGTTATCAAACTCTGCACTACAAAATTCTAAACCATTATCAGTTCGTAAATACTTAGCTTTAAAACCTTTTTGAATTTCAACGAGTTATTTCCACTCCCTAAACCTAGCAAAAGCTTGATCTTTAGACTTTAAAAGCACTACCCAAACTCTTCTACTAAAATCATAAACAATGGATAAAAAATATCTAGCACCACCATGTGTAGACTCACTAACTGGATCCCAAAGATCAGAATGAACATAATCAAGACAGTTTTTCGACACATGAATGCCTTTAGGAAACTTTAGCCTATGTAATTTACCTAAAACAAAAGGTTTAAAAAATGATAAGCTACCAAATCTTTGTTTTCCCAAAAGACCTTTAGCATACAAGATATTCAAATTTTTCTCTTTCATATGACCTAATCTTAAGTGCAAAGTTTAATAGAATCAGACTCTTCAAACAAAAATGCACTTTCCGAGAGAGTTTTACAATTCAAAAAATACAATCTATTTCGTCTAGTTGCTGTCAATACCACAGAACCATTTCTAAAAATAAATAGGACTTCATTCTTAGAAGAATACCAATATCCACTTTATTCAAGCATACCTAAAGAATTAAATTTCTCTTAAGTTCAAGAATATACCTAACATTTGTCAATTTGACTTTATTTCCATTATAAGTCTCAATGAAACAGAACCAGTGCCCCTAATTTCACAAATATTATCGTTACCCATAATAGCCATACTATTTTTACACTTATTTAAGGTATCAGACGAATTTAGATTCGGTGACATGTGATATGCGCAACCAGGGTCTAAAACCTATTCATTAGTACTTTCAAAATAAGAAACTATTAAAACACATTACTAATTTGAAAAATCAAAACTATTAGACATTGCTTCAGGTTCATTTTCAACTTTCAAAAAAATTTCCTGAAAATCCAAGACTATTGCTCAAAAACCTCATGTTGATCCTCTAAAAAAACTTAAATTTTGTACACTCAGACATGAACTGAGTAAAGTCATCATCATCAAAAACTATTTGACCCAATGTAAACTTTGATTCACTCAAACCCACAGCATCATCGTGATTACTCACAAAAAATATAGAGTCAAACAAAAGGGGGTTATAAGATGTGATAAGTTGGTTTCTAGAATCAAAAGAAATGTTTCCTACATTTTCCGGGAGTTGTGAGCTAAGAGCATTGTTATTATTCACACATAAACTCTGACCATTTTGAAAACCCGAAGTGTTTTCATGACAAGCACTAAAATTTTGTCCCGAACCTAGTAGGAAATTATTCGTATGTGTTTCACAATGATTTTAACCATATAAATCAGAAACAAATAAAGTATTTCAATTATCTTGACCACCCTTATATTTTCACCAATGTTTTTACCTTTGAAATTCCTATTAAAGATAAAACAATTACTTTGAACATGTACAAGTTTATTAGAATAATTACATCTAGGTTGAAAACTATTTCTATTAAAACCTGCATTTTGAAAATTAGAAGAGTTTTGACCATTTCTGCTTTGCTGAAAATTTTGACCACGTTGGACTCCAAATGTATTCATATGAATAAAAGAATTCTGGTTTCCAAGTGGAAACCTATTTTGACCGTGGCTAGTGTTCCTATTCACAAAAATTTTGGGCTTTTCAGACTCGTTTTTGACCCCAACTTTAGCAAACAAGACATTTGAAACACGTTTTGTATTTTTAAGTTCTACATCCCTAGACTTTAAACCACTTTTAATGACTTTCATCTAAGGAACAATGTCTGAATATTGTAAAGCATTCTTAACCACCAAAAAATTTTCACTCACCGAGTTTAGTACAATTATAGAAAGAGATGCCTCGTCTAAATCATGTTCACTGTCTCTCAAAAGTTGTGTAAGTTCTAAAAACTTTATCAAAATTATCATTTATTGATTTTTCAGAATCTATTTTGTATGAAACCAATGAACTTTTAACAAAAATCAAATTTGCAGCAGTTTTGACGTATAAATCACACACAGGTTTCCCAGATCTCTAAAGGATCCTCAGAACCATCCAGCTTACGAATGACAGCATCTGACAGAAAGATTTAAAGCTTCTTCCCTAATTTTCTCTACCCTAGATGCATATGACTCAGGTCAATTTTTAAAGGGTTTTAATGCATGATGGAGCTTATTATGAGTAAGAACAACTTTCATACGCCTATCCCACGAAGTGAAATCTCCCTTCCCATCAAACAGTGAAATCTCAATCCTAGAAGTCATTTTAGGTGTTCTTAGCAAGCAACACACAGATCAAAGAGCAGATAAGCAATTCCCGGGAGCAAATAATCTAAGTAAGTTCAAGTAAACAAGTAATTAGTCTGGCTGAATATTCACGCATGTAAATAATCACATTAAGTCTCAGCCTTAACACTCTTTTTCAGAGTAAGACATAGTTTCGAAAAATTTGTGTTCAAAGAAAGCAAATATGATTTTAGAAACTAAGGACATTTCGCATGCAAGAGATATCTCACGGAAGTCTTCAAGGGTCCTCTTCACAGGGTTCCTCTCTAAAACCCCTAAGTATCACTCAATAAAAAGTAGTAACCTAAAATTGCACAGATAGTGTGCGATCACAGTCACAAAGCGATAAAACAAGTATGGCTAAACGCCAAGCAATTAATGTGCTATCAAAGGCATAAAGCAGTAAATCAATTAAGAAACTCAGGCTACAAGCCCACAGAATGTACAGAATTGGGATAACAAATGACTTACTCGAGACCGTGTGTATAGATTCCACACCCTTTTTATTTTTCGAGTCTGTTTTCTGTGTGCTAATGATTTTTTTTTCGTTTTCTGGTTTTCCTTCCATATTTTTCCTTTTTTGCTTTCCTTTTGCTCCAGAGACAAAATAAAGCACAGAACAGTAGCTAGGTAGACACTTCAAGTACAAAGTTTTGAAGTCTAGGCAAAGTTATGAACAGGGTTTTAAAGCAACTTTAAAACACCTAATCACATGCACTTTTAACAAATTTCAGATTTCAGAAACTAAAAAACAGTTTAAGTATGTCAATTTCCAATGAAAAATACCACATAATTTTTTATATGCGCAGCGGAAAATTTTAGTATCAAAATTTCCGAAACAAGTTGTTTCAAAAAATGGATAGTTCTTCAAAGAACAGATTCAAGTAGCTACGATTTCGAGAACACAATGATTTTCACTAAGCAGTAGTAACCAAAACAATCCAGTAGTAGAGTATCACTTAGTATTCCAGATATGTAGTATCAGTACGTAGACATACAACTCACATGCAACAGGTATAAAAATCCAAGTTTCAATTTCGCAGTCTAAATCACAAGTTTAGACCAAAGCTGTTTCAAATCTACGCATGCAAGACCGTATTATCACATAAATAGATTTTTCGAGACTCAAGTCATAATAGTAATGAACAGATTATAACCAAAATTGCAAGAAACGATAGGGAGGGGTGTAGGTCTTCTAATAAACAAACCAACACCTGCATAAAAAATTAACAGATTAGAACCTGAGTTCAGAAAATCCTGAACTAAACCGTAAAAAATGCTGATAATCGAACAGTTCTACCGAATCGATACAGTTCTACCGACAATTCATTCAAATCTCTACAGATCTGAGACATGCAACGAGTTTCTGAAATGACCTGAGTCACAACCTGGTTCTGATACCACTCTGAGGAATAGATCTTGGCTGGATCAACACAGAAACAAGAAATATCAGTAGACTTCGAGAAGAAAAAATAGTTTCAGCTCACAAATTTTGCATGCGAACAAATAATAACAGAAACTAAAAAAATCCTATTTTCAAAGATGAATCCGAATAAGATATATGAAGATGTCACAAAATAAGCCCCAAGAACACAAGTCGTCAGTTTTTGGCTAGAAACTCGGCCCTCCAACAACTCAAAATCCTCAATCAATCGGTTCAAAACAACGAGAATAGAATGAGGAATCCAACTCTGGACAGAAAACTCAGCAAGAAGCTGAAATAATCAGACGGATTTCTCTAAAACGAGAGTATACGACGTATTTCGAGAGTTTCAGAGAGTGAGAATAGAGTCCAGAAGAAGAGAGTTTTAACAACTAATCGAACAGGCCCACACACCGTATATATATCGCGGACCGTGGACCTCCAATCAGGTAAGTAAAAGGTACGAGGGCTAACAGATAAATTGGTCCAGTAGTGAATTAATTCCAATAAATCAGAGGCCACACATAACCAAATTCAGCCCAACAAAAGACTCACAAGCCCTAATAATAGAAGTAATGAACCGAAAACAAGGATTGAGGTCAAATATGCCATTTTCTCGGGTATATAAATTTCAGCCTCCAAGTTATAAATACATAACCTGGTTTACAATTCAATCGAGTCATAATTAAGCACGAGGACTTAGACTCTAAATGATTTCACATCATTCGGTTTATAAATGTTCTCGAGGTGTGCTTGTGTGATTAAAACAAGTAAACACAACATTAAGAGTTAGAAAATAGTGGTCATGTCCCAAATCCTAACACACTCTATGTCTAAGTGACAACTCTTCCTGAAAGTCGGTCTCTTTCCAGGTGCACTCTTCAGATACCTCACTATATGATACACAACATCCATATGATCCTTCCTAGGATCATGCATATAGCAACTCACCACACTCACAGCAAATGATATGTCAGGTTGGGTGTGAGTTAGATAGATCAATCTGCCCACCAACTTCTGATATCTCTCCCGAGCAACTGGTTCTCCTCCATTTGCTCTCAACTTGACCTTTTGGTCGATAGGTGTGACTGTTGGCTTACATCCCAATATTTCAATATCAGTGAGGAGTGGTCCTAAATCCATGTATACTTTCTCTATGGCAGAACTATCTCGTCTACTCTATGTACTATCTCAATTCTAAGAAAGTAGTGAAGTGGTCCTAAATCATTCACCTCAAACTCTCTTCCCAACTTCTCATTCAGCTGAACAATCTCACTCTCATCATCATCATCATATCATCCACATATACGGTCAGAATGGTGATATGATCCCTATGATGTCTGAAAAACACTATATGATAGACATTAACCTGCCGATAGTCTATGCCTGTCATAGCTCTTCGAAACCTGTCAAATCATGTTCGGGGAGACTATTTCAATCCATAGAGAGATTTCTTGAGTCAAAGCATCTTACCAACTTTGTCCTTGGTCTCAAACAAATCACCGAGAAGAAATGCATTCTTGGCATCAAGCTGGTGCAACTTCCATCCTCCATTGATTGCAAGGGTGACAAGCATCCTCACAGTATTCATTTTTGCCACAGGTGCAAAGGTCTCATCATAGTCTATGCAGTATGTCTGATTGTATCCCTTTGCCACCAGCCGTGTCTTGTAACGTTCAATATGTCCCTCTGAATTCTACTTCAGGGTGTAGATCCATTTGCATCCCTCTGAATTCTACTTCAGGGTGTAATACCACAAACTCCCAAGTCTTGTCCTTCTCAACAGCACCAAGTTCTTCAAACATAACTGTCTTCCATTTTAGATCAGTCTTCACAACCTGCCACGAGTTAGGAATAGAGACATTGTCCAATGATGCAATGAACGACTTATGTACAGGTAACAAATGAGAATATAATACATAGTCATCAATATCATAACTATATCGATCAGGAGGAACTCCTGCATTAATGCGAGAGGATCTCCGTACAGCAACAGGAGTAGGAGCAGAAGAAAGATGAACCATATCACCTGTAGAATCAAGATCATAATCCAGGAAAGGTGTCTTCGGAGAAGGGATGGGTGGGGGATTGACAGATAGATCTCGTACCAACATTGTATCTTTCCCTGGACCTGAGTCTCACCAATCTCATGTGAGCTCTTAGATTCATCAACTCTATGCGGCACAATAGAATAGGAGATAAGACCCACACTCACAACACTCACAGGCTCAGTCCTACCACTCACACCTCCATCTCCAGTACCACTCTCCACTCCACACCGCACATCCTGTAACTCACAGAAATGAGACACCATCTCAGCAAAATAATGCTGATGCTCCGGGAATGTAATGTCCACACTCGCAAGTAGTCGCCTCTCGACAGAGCTCCAACACATATATCCCTTTTGAGTCGCAAAATAACCCACAAATATACACTTTAGAGCTCGAGAATCCAACTTACCAATAGATGGTCGACGGTCCTGAACAAAACACACAAAAGTAAAAATCCGCAAAGGAAGAAGCTCTTCCCTTTGATCAGTTAACACATCAAAGGGAGATTTTTAGTCTAACACACGAGAAGATATCCAGTTAATCAATAGGGCGACAGTCAAAACTGCCAGTCCCCATAAGTACTTGGGAATATTCATCGAAATCATCATATTCCGGACAACCTCAAGAAAATGTCGGTTCTTCCATTCAGCCACCCCATTCTGTTCTGGTGTATGGGCATGTAATTTGATGAATTATATTCGGAGAGGACACATTCTCACCAAAAGCAAGATTGGTATACTCGGTATGATTATTAGAGCACAACACTTTCATGACTGCACCGAATAGAGTTCGAACATTCGTGTGAAAATCCTTAAAACAAGTAAAAACTTCACTCTTACTTTTCATCAAATAGATCCACATCACACGAGAGCAAAAGTCAATAAAGAACACAAAATACCGAAAACCATTCGCAACAGCTGTGGGGCAGAGTCCCGAGACATCAGAATGAATCACATCAAAGATAGACGAACTTCTACTACCAGTATTAGCATATGAGCTCCTTGTATGTTTGTCAAACTCACAGACATCACACATACCAGTTTTTCTTTCTTCGCTTACCCAGACAGGAATGAGTACAAGCGACTCAAAGCACTAAACGAAGGATGACCAAATCGCCCATGATGAAGCATCAGCAAGTCTTTCAAAGAACTACCACTATAACTAGCGACAATAGATGAAAGAGCAGAATCTATACCATCCCGATCAAGATACTACAAGCCTTTATGCCATGTATCAGTTCCCATACAACGTCCTGTCCCCTTCTCTCGAAAGATCACTTTAGGGATATCAAAAGAGATAACACAGTCTAGTTGAAGAATAATAACACTAATAGATAAGAGATTTACCAGAAAGGATGGAGCGTGTAAAATATCTGATAGAGTCAAAGAACCAGTGCACCTCACTTCACCTTTACCAACCATAGGTTGAGCAGTTTCATCATCAGTCTGAATACTCTCTGGTACTGGTAGATGAATATAAAATGAGAAATCCCCGACAGAGCCAGTAACATGACAGGAAGCACTTGAATCAACTATCCAGTTTGTGCAGTCTGTAACATAAGTCAAAGCATGTGTCTATGCAGAAACAATTTCACTAGATACATCAATTGCTTGTATCAATGTAATTAGGACTTTGAGAACTTAGAATCCACTCTTCTCGAGAATTCCAATTCTTAGCCCATCATCACTAAATCAACAATTAACAACTCAATCACTCAATCACCACAGGCAAAAAAAAAAATAGACAACAATCCAACATCCACAAGCAACAATTCTCAACCATTAACAAAATTATTTAAATTCACACTCCAATTCAATCCACACCTCAACACTTTCTCAAGCACCAACATTCTTCAAATTCAACACTTCTCAATCAAGAACACAATAATATCAAACTACACAATCAACAAATCACAAACCCAACTCTATAATCAACAACTCAACAATCGACATTGCAAAGCTTCGCAAGTCAATAATTCAAGTTCACAATTTAATATCAACAATTCTCACTATCTCGTATTCAAAATCATCAATAAGAGATCCCACGAGCACAGACTACTGTTAAAATTCCGGGATTTGGAATGGGTGGTGACTCCGGCAAGGTTATGTTTCGAGGAAGAAGGGGGATGAGCAGATGACTTTCGACGACCTATGTTGTAGTGAATATGATACGAAGCAGAGAAACTCTGCACTTGTATTCGAACTTGTACAGTACGATTACAAGGAAATTGAAATGACAATTGAAAGCAAAAGATAACAACAATTTTCAGCATGTCCTTCTCCTCTTCTGCAGTCCCCTTTTTATAGCTGTTCCATAGCTCTGCAAGTGATGGCCACATCCCACTCTTCCACTCCTTGCACTCAGCGGAAGTTGCGGACAGTGGGTTGGTTACTTCAACCTCCTGGAATACACGATGGGGGCCTTGTTGTTGTGTGGCAGTTGAGGCGTTACACTGCCGCCCCCAGGGAAATCATGCTTGTCCCCAAGCATGAAGTCAGGATACTTGGAGCGCAGAGCGGCAGAGTCTTCCCAAGAAGCTTCAGCAGGGGAGAGGCCGGACCAGTGCACGAGAACCTGAGTAACTCCGTGATGTGTGCGGTGGTCCAAAATTGCTTGAGGATGAGGAATGGCGAGACCGTTATAGACCAGGGGCAGCTTCGGCTGAGACGGGGGTGTGCCGTGGAAGATCTTCAGCTTGGAGATATGAAAAACGTCATGGAGACGGGCATCTGGTGGCAGGGCCAAACGGTAAGCAACTTCACCAATTTTTTCAGTCACTTGGAAGGGTCCATAGTATGCCGGAGCTAACTTCTTTGAGTGGCGTTTGCTTATTAGGGACGTCTGCTTATATGGATGCAGCTTCAACAGCGTCCAATCACCTGGTTGGAAGGAAATGTCACGGTGGCCGGCATCATACTTCTGCTTCATGCTATTTTGAGCCAACAACAGGCGGTCCCTCAGTTCTTGGAGTAGCTCATGGCGCTCCTTTAGGGCCTGATCAACCGCAGCCAACTTAGCCTCGCCAGGGAGATAGTCAAGGAGCTTTGGCGGAGGTCGACCGTAAACCGCTTCAAAGGGTGATGTTCGAAGCGCGGAGTGAAAACTAGTGTTGTAGCTATATTCGGCCCAAGCAAGCCATTCGGTCCAGCGATGTGGATGGTCCCCGGTGAAGCAACGGAGGTACATTTGCACCACCTTATTGACGGCTTCGGTCTGACCGTCGGTTTGTGGATGGTAAGCCGAACTAAACTTGAGTTTGGTGCCGCTCAAGCGGAACAACTCCTGCCAGAAGTTGCTGGTAAAAGCACAATCTCGATCTGAGACAATAGACTCCGGAAGGCCGTGTAGACGAAAAATATCCGTGAAGTAGGCGCGAGCCACCGACAAGGCAGTGTACGGATGACTGAGAGGGACAAAATGGGCCATTTTAGACAGGCGATCTACCACCACGAGCAACACGGTTTTTCCTTTGGACGTTGGGAGGTGGTCGATGAAATCTATAGTAACATCAGCCCATATCTGGTCCGGAACCGGCAGGGGTTGTAAGAGCCCGGCAGGACGAAGATGGCTACTTTTATTCAGCTGGCAAGTTGGGCATGCGGCCAGGAACTGAATGATCTGAGCTTTCATATGAGGCCAAAAGAAGTCAGCTTTGATGCGATGAAATGTCTTTTAGAATCCTTCGTGATGCTGATCATGGACTGCCGCGATGATCTTATCGGTTAAAGCCGACTCCGAAGGGATAAAAAGCCGATGTTTATGCCATAATAAGCCATGCTGGGCCGTGAGGGAAGGATCACCCTGCTGCTGTTGATGTGCCAAGAATTCAGGATCAGATTTGAGGGCCTCCTGAATTTCGTCCAATAAGGCTAGGCGGGGAACGGAGCAAGCAAGGACGGCTGCCGGAGCGTCCATGACACGGGACAGGGCATCGGCGGCCCTATTCTCCTTGCCTGCGCGAAAAACGACGTTGAAGGAAAAGGTGAGCAACTTACTTATCCAATGTTGCTGACGAGTGGTAGCCGTTTTTTGGTCCAACAGATACTTCAGACTGGCGTGATCCGTGACCACGGTGAAAGGCTGACCCCTTCCAATGTTGCACAGCTTTCGTAAGTCCGATTAGCTCCTTCTCATACGCCGGTAAATTCAGGTGCTTGGTGCCCAACTTTCGACTGAAATAGGCAATGGGGTGGTCTGCCTGCATCAATATTTCACCAATTTCGACTCCAGAAGCATCGCATTCGATGACGAAGGGAGCCGAGAAGTCCAGTAAAGCTAGGACCGGAGGTTGGAGCATGGCATTTTTCAGTGAGTCGAAAGCAGCCCGAGCTTCAGGCATCCAAGAGAAGTGATGCTTTTTTAACATGTTGGTCAATGGAGCTGCCAAGACTCCATAACGGTGAATGAATCTCCGGTAGTAACCAGTTAGACCCAAGAATCCTCGAAGGCTGCGAATGTCTTGGGGAAGAGGCCACTGCGACATGGCTGCCAATTTTTCCGGGTCGGCTTCCACTCCACGTGAGGAGATCATATGGCCTAAGTAGGCAACCCGTGTAACGCCAAAGGAACACGTGGATTGTTTGGCAACCAATTGATGCTTGCGGAGAATCTCCAAGGCTTCTTGCAAGTGAACCAAGTGAGCTGCCCAAGTCTTGCTATAAATCAAAATGTCATCGAAGAACACTAGGATAAAACGGCGGAGGTGTGGGCGGAATATGGTGTTCATCAATGCTTGGAAGGTTGCTGGGGCGTTTGTCAATCCGAACGGCATCACCAAATATTCAAAATGCCCATGGTGGGTTTGGAAGGCCGTCATGGGAATAGCAGCCTCGGCCATTCGTATCTGATGGTATCCGGCCCTCAAATCCAGTTTGGAAAAGAAGGCTGCGCCCCCGAGTTCTTCCATTAATTCCTCTACGACTGGAATGGGAAACCGATCACGCACCGTTATCTTGTTGAGTGCCCGAAAGTCCACACATAAACGCCAAGAAGAATCTGCCATCTTGACAAGCAGCACCGGTGAACTGAAAGGAGAAGAACTGGGACGAATCCATCTGTTCTGCAATAGTTCGGAGCATTGGCGCTCGATCTCGTCCTTCTGCCGGCGGGGGTAGCGGTAGGGACGGTTGCTCACAGGATCAGATCCATGCTTCAAAACAATTTGGTGATCACAAGTTCGAGATGGGGGTAAACCTTGGGGCTGGCCGAATACTTCCTGGAACTTCTGTAAGAGGATCTGGAGGTCCTCTTGAGGCTGAAGTTGGGAAAATCTGGGAGTGTTGTGAACGGAGGATGCCGCCTGGAGAAAATACTCTCGGTTCTGTTGGGTGAACGCAATCCAGCGTTCCCCGAGGTCCATTGTGAAAGTACCAAGGCTCGTGAGCCAATTAACACCCAAGACTGCATCAAATCCATGTAAGGGGATAAGAAACCAGGACATAGTGAAGGAATACTCACTGATTTGGGTGTGCAGATCGTTTAAGACCCCCGGGCTGGCTACTCGGTCACCATTCGAGACCGTCACTGAGGCAATACGAGATTTTTGGGGCCTCATTTTCCACCTTGTGGCCAGAGAGGTATTGAGGAAGCTGTGAGTACTCCCGGAATCCACGAGGATAAGTAGCTCCTGCTGGTTAATAATACCCCATAACTTCATGGTTTCGGAAGTGCAACGCCCCTCCAGGGCATGAAGGGAGATTTCAACCTCCTCTTCGTATTCTTCATCTAGATTCTCGTCATGGTATTCCTGGATTTCAATTGAGAAAAGCTTCTTACATCGGTGACCCTTGGTCCATTTATCATCACAACGAAAGCATAATCCTTGAGCCTTTTGTTGGGCCAACTCGCTGACAGACAAGCATTTTGTCTCCATGATTTTGGCAGGGGCCGGAGGGTGTCTGAACGTCTCCTTGGGACCTATTGCCGGAACGTTCGAAATTGCCAGGCGGGAGCCTTTCTGAGCGGCCACGAAAGCTTTTTTGCTCTGGTACTTCCTGGCAATTACCATGGCATCATAAACGGTATTTGGGTGTTGCATACTTACATCGATGAATAAATCGTGGTCGAGGGCCTTTAGGTAACACCCCAATTCCGTCTCCTTCGTCAGGCCTGAGGTAATTGTCGCAGCCATCTCGTTCCAACGTTGATTCAACTCGTCTACCTCTCCCCCATTCTGTCGCAAGGCGGCCAGTTCCGCGACGTGATCGTGGGCGTCTGGGGGTTTAATATGTTTGCGAAACAGTTGACAAAATTCTGGCCACTACAATCCTGGAGTCTCAGATTCCATTCGCCGCCACCAAAGGTTTTCGGCCCCTTGGAGATAGTAGGTTGCCGTGGCCACCCATTCATGGTAAGGAATGGATTGGTGTTGGAAGAAGGCCATGCATTTGTTGAACCAGACTTCCGTGCCCTCCTCTTTAGTGTAGTACGGTGGTTCCCATCTGTAGGGCCGCCGACTGGATCCGGAATCGCGGCGGCCGTAATCCCGATTTATTTCTTCTCGTTGGCAGTAGTGGCGGTATTGGGGAGTTTGGCCAGTGTGTATTGGAAAGTCTGGAATTTGTGAGGGGGACGGAACGTAGAAGTCCGGGAACTGCTGTGATCCCGGATGGACCTGTGGGTATCCAGGCGGAGGCCCGGTCAGAATACGGCTAGTGTCAGTTCCGTTTGGGACTGAAGGGCTTGAGCCTTGTACGTTGGAGTTTGGGACATCCATGTTGGAGTCGGAGGTGTCCATAGTCCGTTTGCCCTTATCTATACCGTCCTCTTTACCCGGCGCTGGAACAGTCAGTTTGGCCTCTTCTAATGATTGGACAAGGGAAGTCTTGAAGGTAGCAGCCATGTCCATACATTCCCTCATCCAGATGGCTTTCATCTCTTGCATTTCTGCCAGTAGATCGGCCCTCAAGGAATCTCGCTGCTGCTGGTTCGCCGAAGAATCCTCCATAACAGAAGTTTCGTCCACCCATCGCTCCGATACCAAGTTGTTACAGTTCCGGGATTTAGAACGGGTGGTGACTCTGGCGAGGTTATGTTTCGAGGAAGAAGGGGGATGAGCAGATGACTTTCGACGACCTATGTTGTAGTGAATATGATACGAAGCAGAGAAACTCTGCACTTGTATTCGAACTTGTACAGTACGATTACAAGGAAATTGAAATGACAATTGAAAGCAAAAGATAACAACAATTTTCAGCATGTCCTTCTCCTCTTCTGCAGTCCCCTTTTTATAGCTGTTCCATAGCTCTGCAAGTGATGGCCACATCCCACTCTTCCACTCCTTGCACTCAGCGGAAGTTGCGGACAGTGGGTTGGTTACTTCAACCTCCTGGAATACACGATGGGGGCCTTGTTGCTGTGTGGCAGTTGAGGCGTTACAACTACCTTCTAAAACAATCGCATCATTCAAAACTCATAGCTGACAATTCTCCACAATCGCCCCCATGCCGCCACACATCACAATTTAATCCCAAGAGCACAATTTTCACAATATACAGTCAAAAATTCGACAACAAACACAATGGATCGTCCAAAAAGCTGCTGTCGCGGATCTAGTAGAATGGGCATACAAATACTCTGCTATGGTCAATATAGCTATCAGCAGCTTCAAGAAATTAATTTAAGTTGACTAAAAAAATTGGCTTCTTTAAAAAGCTGCCGAACAAACAAAAAATGGGGAGCGATTGCAAGCGGCAACTGGCTGGAAAAATGCGACCAAATCTACAGAAATCAGACCCATACCGGTGACTTACTGTTCCTGGTCGGCGCCAGAAGTGGAGCCCACGGCCGCGGGTCGTGCGCTGCTTCTGAGGGTGGCGGGCACGATCGGGAACAGGGGCTGGTTGTGGCGCGCGGTCTCTGAAGGTGGCCGGCGAGGGGAGGCAGCTGTAATGGCCCAGATTTTTTTTCTTTTTACTACTAGAAAGGAATCGAATTCAGAGCATCCCATACTGAGATATGTCAACTCACATACATGAAAATCGAAAGGTAGCATCAACATGTCATTACATACTATGGAATTTAGGAGAAAACATAACTAGTCTTCAAACTGAATGTTCAATGTTTCACAGAAACTTATTGGGCCGTGCAGAATGGAAAGCAAAAAGACAGCATCTACTTCTTTCCTCCAGTTAGTCATGGTTCTGCTCAGCATCTGTAAGGGTGGACATACGAATATCCGTGCCGATAAAGCTTAATAAGAATTAAGGTGGTTTGGTGAAAAGGTTTCAAAACTTTTCTTTCCAACCGTTGAATAAAAAAGTGAGATGTAACAGTTTGCAAGAATAACCAAACCATAACTCAGTAGGGAAAACATTCATCTAGTTCCTGCAAGAATGAGAATCGGCACCAATGAAATAGTATCACGCACACACACCTAGATACTCATAATACACCAATCATCACATAACTCAACATCTCTCGGGTAATTCACGGGACCAAGATTTCTTCTATTAGCCAGGGATCCAATTACCAATTACTGGGCCATTCGGCCAACTCTCAGAGCATTCAAGCTCAACTCACCATATTCAACACACCATAGCACAAAGTAACGCTCAATATTTATCACAAGCCATCACAAGGAAACCAGCATTCGGAGTAGGTTTAAATCACTGCACACCTAAACGATTACATGTTATGAATAAGTGAACTAGGAATCGTTAAAATAGGTCTAAATAAAATTGTAGTATAGGCTTCACTTCACCTATCCGAAACTTGTTGCACAAAACGAATTCACAGACAAATCAGTAAATTCTTCACCCAAATCTAAGCAGTTGTTTTCAAAAGAACCGATTAACCCGAAAGAAAACCTATACAATTTCATCACAAACACCCCCAATTCTTACAGTTAGTGACTGGTTCGCCGTCTTCCGAAAACTCCAACTCCTGAAAAACTCCCTCCTGGCGCAAAGTCAGGCTGTAGGTGACAGTATTGTTGCTGCTTCTCCTCTTTCCAGCCATGGGACGATTTATAGTACTCTCCTCGGACGTTTCTTCGGTTTCGCTCATCAATTACGAGCATAGCTCTGCCAATCAGTAGGGCAATTTATTCCCTTCAAAGCTCGAAGGTTATGTCCGTCCCGTGGGTTTCTCGCCCTTCCAGTTTCCGCCTGTTCATTCCTTGCGCGGATTTCCCCCTCTTCCAATCGTCCCCCCTTTAATTAGCTCAATTAATTACCCTCCTAACTTGATAATTATCCCAACTAATCACAACTTAGGCCCTTAGTTAATTAATTAGTTAAAATATTGGATTTACAAACTGTAAGATCATAATCGTATAAGTCGCGTTATGAAAATTTCGTACCATTACATCCTCCCTTCCTTAAAAGAAGTTTCGTCCTCGAAACTCGGAATTAGGCAAATAGTTGTGGGTACTCCTTGCGCATGTGTGCCTCCGATTCCCAGGTGGCGTCTTCTTTGCTGTAATTAGTCTGCTGCACCTTCACATAAGGAATTTGACGAGATCGAAGATTGACCATCTTGGTGTCGACTATCCTCACTCGCTGTTCTACCCGACTCAACTCTTCAGTGATGGGAAAGTTTTCAATCTCGAGTACATGATTTGGGTCACCAACATGCCGTCGGAGTTGCGACACGTGGAACACATCATGCACCCTGGCCAGGCTTGGTGGTAGGGCTAGTTGGTAGGACACCATCCCCACCTTGGCCAGCACTTCATACGATCCTATAAATCTCGGTGCCAATTTTCCTCCCTTGCCAAAGTAATTAACTCCCTTGGTGGGTGAGACTTTAAGGTACACCTTGTCCCCTACTTGGAATGTGATTGGTCTTCTCCTCAAGTCTGCCCAGCTCTTCTGTCGATCTTGTGCCTTTCTTAAATTTTCCCTTATGACCTTGACTTCTCTTTTGCTAAGTGCACCATCTCCGGACCTGTAAATCATACGCTCTCCCACTTCATCCCAATATGCCGGTGATCGGCACCGACGGCAATACAAGGCTTCGTAGGGCACCATGCCTAAACTTGCATGGTAACTGTTGTTGTATGCAAACTCAGCTAGTGGTAAGAAATCTGCCCAATGCTCCTTGAAGTTTAAGATACAGGCTCTCAACATATCCTCCAACGTTTGTATTGTTCTCTCTGATTGCCCGTCGATTTTGGGTGATAAGCAATACTGGGCTTGTGTGACGTGCCGAGCACCTCCTGTAGGCTTTGCCAAAATCCTGACATGAACCTTGAATCTCGGCCCGACACAATGCTCTCCGGAATGCCATGTAACCTCACCACATTGTTCATATACTCCTTAGCCTAATGCTCCAGGGAGTCTGACATGTTCATCGACAGGAAGTGTGCACTTTTGGTGAGCTGATCCACGATCACCCAAATTGCGTCCTGGTTCTTTAAATTCGTAGGAAGTCCCGACACAAAGTCCATAGCTATATGTTCCCTTTTCTAGACAGGTATTTCCAATGGCTGAAGCAACCCATTGGGCCTTTGATGTTCCGCCTTGATTAGTTGGCAGGAGTGACACTTAGATACGAATTCAGCGACCTGGCGCTTTAGGTTTGGCCACCAATATAGTTTCTTCAGATCTTGGTACATTTTAGCCGCACTAGGATGAATGGTGGTAATAGCGAATGGACCTCCTTCAACAGCTCCTTCCTCAATCCTTCATCCTCTGGTATCCATATGCATCCAAATTTCTGTACCCGCCCATCACGGGTCCACGTGATTCCATCAGGCCTTCTCTCCCGAAGGTTACCACTACCATAGTGTTAATCGTCTATATGCCGGATGCTACCAAAAATTACCACTACCACTTCCGAACACATGGTGCACTCTATGATCGGAAGTTGGTGAGTGAAACCCGCAAACCCTTGCTCTCGGGAAAAAGTGTTCTAAGAAGAAGTATGATTGTGGTAGACATAAGCCATATATATAGGAGAGAACTTAAGAGTATCTCTCCCATTACAACTCAAAGTATAATTGACCTCATTAACCCACAAAATATCTTCTTAACGAAGTCATGTAAGTTAGGCCCAAAATTATATTCAGCTAATAATAATTTTGGCTCACAATCCAAAAGACGACATTTAACCCTTTTCAAGGCATTATCGCAATAAAATGCAAAAACAAGTAAAACAAATCAGAAAAGAAATAGAAATACAAATTGGTACTCTCCAAATTTATACATCATGCGTGCTAAGTGTACACGATCAAATTATAATGCAATGCTTGTGAGCAAGGTTCATGATCCACGGAGAGCAAAGTCTTTACATGCTTTAAGAAATCAAAGTGTTAAATGTAACCAAGAATTCAGTTGGGTTTTTCTCTTAAACTACTAAACAGAATCAAATGAAACCAACTCCATTTGAAATCTAAGGGGATGGGGGTCGATTGTTGTGAGCCAACTAATCCAAATTCGCAACAAAAACAGGATATAATCAGACTTTGATGAAGTGATTCAAGACTTAGATATATTGCCTAATTGATATGCTTAAACTCTTACTTATGCTTTGCCTTCCATGCATTTTTCATCCTCTAGACCACCAAACTTATATATAGCTAGGCCTCTTCCGAGATTTACTAACCTATCACGAATGGAATTTTGTCATCTGACCGATATGGCACCTAAAGCTAGGGGTCCTCCCTCAAGGGCGAAGGTGTGTGCATACTCGGTGTTCTATTTATGAAAGTGAGTCATAAACAATACATAAACCATGCAGATGATCTATCATATTTGATTAGAACATGATAAACGAGAGCAATCTAAGCATACACATCATAGAAAGGAATGAAATGATGATATTAAGGCATAAGTGTTTGAATCAAAATATATAGTTTGGCTCAACCGAAACTTGAATCTAATAAAACTTAGCTCATGCTATATGCATGAGCTAATACAACATGGATAAATGCAGAACAGCGGCCCATGGCATCCAGTGAAGGTTGCTGATATGAAGATAGCCTCCACAGGGATGAACTCTGCTCCTCTTCCTTGAATTGCCTCTTTGTCGCCACCAAAAAATCACTCTGGATCGATGAAGGTTTTAAAAGTCTTGTAGATTAAGTTTCCTGTGTAATCTCCAGACCGCCCTTGAAGCCGTTTAAGAGATATGTAGTGTATAAGGGACTGTTCTGTCATTGCTCCTTTAAGAGACCCAGTATTGTAAATCCCCACAAAAGTCCAAGTCCACCGCCTCCTTCATGTATAACATGTGAAGAGATGTTGTAGCAAACCCTTAGGGCTACCTTGTGGTAAAATCTCAGGTATGCTCACGATCTGTCTGAAGATATATGCACACGAAAAGGGGCAACAGTGTCTCTATAGGTTATGTGGACCCATGAGAGGGAAATCTCCTGTATCTCCTCCTTAGTTTTCCGTGTGTATCATAAACATGAGACTTGTAGAGGGCCTGTGTATGTATAATCTGGTGAAAGGACAGATTGATCATCAGCTTCATATGTGAGATATTTCTGCTGGTATGGATCGGATGGTCATTGCACTTCCAGTTTTACCAAATTTGGTAAATCTCATAAAACTCCATCTCCACGCCCTTCTCAGCTGATCCTGTATCAACAAGCTTGTGGGTAACCACATGAGGTGTTTCCTTGCAAATGGATGAGGCTGCCATTTCCCTGGTTCGGATTATAAGGCTATTGGAAGGGCAAATCTGAACCTGCACACTTTTTTTCCTTAAATGGCTCGACAATATTTGTGAAGTAGGCATCTCTTTCCGATTTGGGCAAGTTGGTGTCTCTTGGTGTCTTTGGCTCCAAGTCTTGTCTATTTGGCATGATAAAATGTTGTACTTGACCTTGGAACATGGCTTGATCATGCAACGCACCTCAATTCACAAAAATTTAGATCCTTTAGCTCGGTTGCACAGAACACCAGCCCTTTGCTTTGGGTAGATCCTCGCCAGAAAATCAGCACACCTGCTCCAGCTCTTGTGTCTTGATCTGTTAGCCTCATTTTTGCACAGATTTGAGCTAGTTTGCGCATTTTTGGCAAATTTAATCTTCAAACCTGCAACAACACAATACTAAAAAAGGTGTGAAATAAGTGATTAGGGAATAAATCATTGAAAAAAAGTAACTTAAATGGGCTCAAACATGATACAAAATGAGCTCATCATCACCCCACACTTAAACAATGCTTGTCCTCAAGTATAAACTAAGCATACTACCATAAATGAGATGATGAAGCACATATGCATGAATGTATTGATCAAGATAAGCAGAAGTCATGCAGAGTGAGAAGAATGGCTTGGGTCAAACAATTAAATGCAACTAATTAGCTCATGTGCACACTCTACTGTCATGGTTCAACATCAAGAGCTCAAGTGAAAAAGCAAGGGTCTTGGGGAAAACAGATTCAAGGGAGGAAGGAGTCAGTGTACATTGTCTTGGACATGTTTCCTTAACAGCTCCTATGTGTGTCCCTTCTAGCCTATTTTCTACTTTCTCTAGAGGCAAACCGAACCCTTCACCATCTTACCACTAACCTAGTGCATGAGTCTTTGCAAAATTTTCAGGCCAAGCCTCAACTCCATCTCACTCTTTCTTGTAAGGACAGTGTTTGGGTGAAAGGCTCTTCTCTTGATGGAGTTGGAACAGAATTGATGGTCTCTCACTTTTGGCTTACATAAAATGTGGGCAGTCTTCCGATGTCCATTCTGGATGAGAGATCATGGCAATCAACTATCCCTAACCCTTCCTCTTCTTTCATCTTCAAGCTTCTTCTTGATTGTTGAACTTCTTTATAGCTTGTATGTGTTGGCTTAGCTCTTCTTTCTGTTGCTGAACACCTTACATGGGCTTCCTGAATTCGCTCCAGGTATCCTTTTGGATTTGAATGATGGACAAGAGACTTCTTTTGATCATCTTAGGTGTGTTTTGAACTTCTTTGTCTTTCTTTTCTTTTGTCTCCCTTCTTCTTCTTTCTTGTGTCTCTTGTCTTGCTTTGCATACTTTCCTTTGTTTTCTATCTTTTGGTTCAATTTTTCTTTTTCAAACTTGGTTGGCTCTCCTTTGATTCAGGGTTAGGACATGATCATCAAATCCAGTTATTTAAGACAGATCAGAAGCTGCTTCACTCCCTTCCCTAAATCAAAAATAAGAACACTTGACCTCGGAAAATTACTAAACTCATGCACTCCTCCAATCTTACCAAGGAAGAGTCCAGTTCAACCATCCAAATAGGCATAGATAAGCATATTAAGCCACAAACAGAAACATGAATAAGTAGTATGAACCATTGTCATGTGAGTGAGCTAGAAAAGCAGTGAATCAAAGCAAAAATTTTGGCCAAATTTCAGCAAAACAGAATAGGTTGAGCAGCATGTATGCATAAATGTAATGATCTTGCTGGTGTATCAAACTTCCAAAACCCCACTCCACACTTAAAACTCACTTTTCCTCAAGTGAGTGTAGAAATTATAAGACTAAAAAATCATAGGGTGGATACTAAAGAGGGTTGGAGCAATACAACCTGATATGTGTTGCTCACTGTTTAATAGTTCTGGCCTCTTTGATGCTTGATTCTTCAAGGGTTTTCCATCCCACACTTGAAGCGGGCTCAAGGGTCTGCTGAACTACGTACTTGAAAAAAAAGATCAGAAAATTAAGTAAATGCTGAAATGAATAGATACTAACTTGGGTTGCCTCCCAAGAAGCTCTCGGTTTATAGTCTTAAGACGGACTTCTTATCGTTCATTCCTGCTGCCCTATCCTGGCTCTAGAGATCTCTTGGCTTCCCTGCTTGCACTCATGTCTGAAACTGCAACATATCTCTCTTTCCTAGGTGGCTTTAATTCCTGATGATGTGCACCCTTTCGAGGAAATGGTTGTTCTGTCTTCAGTTGAATAACTCCTGGAGTGTGGTCTTGCTTTTCTTTGAATGGTAACTCCCATTCAAGCTAGTTTGGGTCAGTGGGTGGACTCTGCTTGCGTGAGAGCCTCTCCCCCATCGATTCCATGATTTTCAGCCCCCAAAAGCTTCCCTTCTGCTGTATTTATAACCTTCTGCTCCTTGAAGGGTTCACACAGCTCTCCTGTCTCCTCTAGACTTTAGCTTCTCCTTCTGTCCTTCCACAGTGCTCTTAGGTAATCACCATAGTGTCCTTCCTGTCTGCTTGAAGGGTTCACACAGCAGGACTGTGTGGATCTTAGGTAATCACCATAGTGCTCTCTCTCAGCATGGGATAGACATCAAAGAACACTTCTTCCTCTCCATCTTTGAGCTTCAACTCCTCCTTCTCCATGTCTATCAGTGCACCACTTGTCTTGATGAAATGCCTTCCTTGGATGAGGGGAATCCTCAGGTCTTACTCAATGTCTAGCACTATGAAGTCCACCAGGAAGCAAAGTTTGTCAACCTTCACCATTACATCTTCTAGCAATCCTCTCGGTTTCTTGTAGAACTTGTCTATCAACTGAAGTATGTTGCTCGTGGGTGAGATTCTTACAAGCCTAGTTTCTGCACATGGGAGTAGGGCATTAAATTTATAGAAGAGCTTAGATTACATAATACCCTATTGAATTGGAAGTCTTCTGTAGAACAAGGGATGGTGACACTCCCTGGATCTGATAGCTTTAGAGATGTTCTCTTGCTAAAAGCCTCTGAACACTCTGTAGTTAACTGAATAGTGCTGACAACTTTAGCTAGAACTTGCTCTTCTTCAGTTTTCACGATCACCACAGAAGGTGAATGGGTCTCTTCCATCTTTTCTTCTAGATTCTCTTCGAATCCTTGGATGATGGCATGACAGTTATACTTAGGTTTGTTTTCTGTGCAACTTGGCAATCCTCCCTTCTGCCTCTCTTAGAGATGTGCAACAATCTGTCCCATGACACTCTCCAGCTTCTTCAATGTGGCTTGTGTATCGGCCTTAAAACTCTGCATATCAGCCACAATAGCCTTATTCTTCTGCTTCACTACTGTCAAGGCAGCCATCCAGTCTTCTTCTTTTCCTCTTGCTGCATTGGTGGTTTGGTAATAGTGAGGTTTAGGGGCTTGCAACAAGTGAGAGTTTAGAGCACCCTGAGGGTTACTCCAACTCCATCCATGAACATCTTGCTTGTGAAGATTCTGATGCTGATAACCTCCAGAAGGTCCTTGATAGCTTCCTTGATTCCACCTTTGATTCTGGACATAGTTCAGTTGCTCTGGATCAACCTGAGGTATATCTGAACAGTTGCTTGAATGATGCCCTCGTTCACACTTCTCACAAGTAGGTGTATGAACAGCAAAGCCTTGTGGAGGGTTCTGCAGCTTGGCAATAGGCAGCAACTGCTCAACTTTGGCAGTCATGGCAGTGATAGCTGCTTCAAGGGTATCTCCTTGGTTCAAACTCTTTACTTCTCTTTGATTCAGCCTCTCCAACGGCCACTTGTAGCAGTTTTGGGCCAATGTCTCCAAAAGGGCACAAGCTTCATTATATGACTTCTGCATAAACACCCCATTAGCAGCAAAATCAACATCCATGCGAGTGTTTTGATCCAAACCAAAGTATAGGTACTAAATCCATCTCCGATGTGGAAGATCGTGATCAGGGCAGCTTCTGAGCAATCCATTGAAACATTCCCACACTTCATATATGCTTTCCTGCGGCCTTTGCTTAAAAGATTGAATCTTAGTCAGTATTCTGGCCATCCGTGAAGGTGGGAAGAAGTGAGTAGGGAAAGTTGTCCTTAAGTCCTCCCAAGTTGTAATAGAATTAGGTTGCAAACTATTGAGCTACTCCTTCGCCCTATCCTTCGGTGCAAAAGGGAATAGACTCAACCTTATGGCTTCTTGATCAGCCCCATGGATCCTGATGGTATCACAGATCTCCAAAAATACATCTATGTGTGCATAGGGATTACTCAGTTCAGTTCCTCCAAAGGTCGAGTAAGCTTGCAGCAAATAAATAAGAGAGGGCTTTACCTCGAAATTCTGGGCAACTATGGGTGGTCTCCTGATGGCAGGAGCCAAAGCTATAGCCTCTAGCATGGCATGAGATTCCAAGGGTAAGTTATCATCATGAGGGATCACAGCTTGGTCCCCCATAGCTTATGAATCAACCTCTTCTTCCTCGGATTCAAAGTTTACACTGATATTTTCTTCCTCCAGTACTTCTCTTGTAAAGTTTCTCTCCTTTGTGCTCGTCTTGCTGCTCTCAACTCTCTGTCTGGCCTTTGTTTCGTAGAATTATGGCCACCCCAAGGTGCTGGTATCATAAACTACCTGCAATCAGCAAAAGCAGTGAGCAAGATACTTGAAATATCAGCAAAACCAAAGAAAAAAAACAGTTAACACTGCACTTAAATTGAAAACTATAAGCATGTAACAGCGATTGCTCCCCAGCAACGGCGCCAAAAACTTGATGCATGCAAAGTGTACACGGTCAAGTTATAATACAATGCTTGTGAGCAAGGGTCATGATCCACGAAGAGCAAAGTGTTGACATGCTTTAAGAAATCAAAGTGTTAAATGTAACCGAAAATTTAGTTGGATTTTTCTCTTAAACCACTAGACAGAATCAAATAAAACCAACTCCATTTGAAAGCTAAGGGGATGGGGGTCAATTGTTGTGCAAATAATCCAAATTTGCAACAAAAAACTGGAGATAATCAGACTTTGATGAAGTGATTCAAGACTTGGGTATATTGCCGAACTGGCATGCTTCAACTCTTATTTATGCATTGCCTACCGTGAATTTTTCATTCTCTAGACCACCAAACTCATGTATAGCTAGGTCTCTTCCGAGGTTTACTAACTAGTCTACCTATCACGAAGGTAATTTTGCCATCAGGCCTCACCTCTAGCATGAAAGGGAAGGTAAGATCATGACATGAACTGTTTGTTTAAATATGGCACCTAAGGCTAGCGGTCCTCCCCCAAGGGCGAAGGTGTGTACATACTCGGTATTCTATTCATGCAAGTGAGTTACCAACAATACATAAACCACGCAGATGATCTATCATATTTGATCAGAACATGATAAACGAGAGCAATCTAAGCAAACACATCATAGAAAGGAATGAAACGATGACATTAAGGCATAAGTGTTCGAATTAAAACATGTAGTTTGGCCCAACCGATCCTTGAATCTAATAAAACTTTGCTCATGCTATAAGCATGAGCTAATACAACAGGGATAAATGTATAACAGCGGCCCATGGCATCCATTGAAGGTTGCTGGTATGAAGATAGCCTCTGCAGGGATGAACTCTGCTCTTCTTCCTTAAATCACCTCTTTGCAGCCATCAAAAAATCATTCTGGATCAATGAAGGCTGTCAAACTCTTGTAGGTTAAGTTTCTTGTGTAATCTCCAGACCACCCTTGAAGCCGTTTAAGGCTGACCGCAACCATGGAGGAAGTTTCCTCCCTTTTTACCTACACCTATCACATCAACTCACTTTTCTCTCACTCCACCTCATCTTTTCTACACCCATATTTTCTCTATCTAATCTATCCTTCATATTCCACTCCCTATATTTTAATTTATTTTATATATTTTAATATATTATCATATATTTTAATATATTGTAATATATTTTAATTAATTATAATATATTTTAATTAATTATAATATATTTTATTTTAATTTATTAAAAAAAATTTAATATTAATGGGTGGAAAGAGAGAGGAGATATATTAATTTTTTTTAATATTATTTTTTTTTAAATTAAATTTTTTTTAATTTTATATTTATTAAATTTCTCTCCACTCTCTTTCAGCCTCATGGGGAGGAAAATTTCCCTCCCCTTGCAGATAGTCTAAATGATTTATGATAGCAAGTGTATATGCACATTGTAATTTTTTTTGGATAATGTATGGGAACCCACCAATGTTGCACATAAACCATGATAGGAGATAAGTCACAACTGTCAAACCAGATGTTGTAGGTTCATGTAGTTAAGAATTTTAAAGTCATGACCATTGAATGTAATTATCATGGTCAGGATCACTAGGTCTAACATCTCATTGCAGAATGATTTTGATCCTGCATCTTTATAAAAAAAAATCATTAAAAAAAATTCGGGGTCATGAGTTTTTTTAATTTAGCACATATTTAATCCCGGTATATTCTTATCATAATCACATTTAATAATTATAAATAGCAAACAAGTTTATACAGTACAATTCCAAGCACTTTATTGATTTATATATTCTTCATTAATTGTTACATTTGTAATTTTTGACCACCGTAAAACTAATGAACAAAATCAGGACCAAAAAAACTAAAACCTCGCATTCTCGAAACCATGCAGATCACTGACCCGATTCAGAGATTTCCTCATTATGGCTACTTTAGCCAACCGCTCAGCCGCCCTCCAAGCCGACGTCGGGGTGAGCGGCTCGGCTTTCTCGTCGGCTTGCCTCCGCTCTCTAACCTCCTGCCTCTTCCAATTCAGCTCGGCCAGCTCAGCCTCCAGCCCGCGAACAAACTCCTCACCGGAGCCCGAGCCCGACTGTAGGACCAAGGCCCGGGCCGAGGCCAGCATGTGGTGCGCGCCGGTGACGTCGTTCCTCTCGGCCAGCCTCCGGCTCTCCGCGACGGCGCGTGTAGTAACGAAGAGGCATCTCAGGCGCTGGATGTCGCGCGTGGAGGATCCGACGGCGCGTGGACGGGGAATGAGGAGGTGGTGCTCTTTGTCGTGTATGGTTCGTTGCGTTGACGGGTCTTTATGAGAGCATCGGACCGACAAGAAGCGACGGGCCCCGCCAAATGATGATGGGACTTTCAATTCTATCAGCAATTCCCTATCCTCTTCGGAATGGAGGGCCCCGATCCGGCAACAGCCTGACCCGGATCCGAGAAGGGCGGGTTTGCCCGTGTAGGAGTACACGGCGGAGATATCCGCCGGAGCTGAGCCGGCAGTGAGTCCTAGTTGGACTCTCAGATCTTCGACTGCCTGGTTCAAAAGACTGGAAATGCACTTGGCGTAGAAGTCCTCCGGACGCGCGTTGGAACACGCGCTCAGGTTGATGTAGTGGACGGGGATTTCGAGGTGGGTGAAGCGTGTGGACGAAACGGGAGGTCCGCTTCGTTTGCCGTCGGAAAAGAGGAGAATCCCGACCGCCGAATTCTTCTCGCGGCGGTCCTCGATGACCTTCGCCGCCTTCTTCAGCGAGTCGGTGGCGCTCGCAGAGCCGTCGTCAAGAGAGACGACGGCGTCGAGAATCCTCCGCGCCGATCTTCGGCCGGTGGTTGTCATTCGGCGGAGGGGGAGCAGCCGTTTCGAGGCAGTGGAGAACGCAACAATGGACAATCGATCGGAGGCGGAAAGAGAAGAGACCACCATCCGCATCACTCTCTTCATGAACTGAAGCTTCTCCGCGGTGATTGCCCGGCTGACATTGAGCACCGCCACCAAATCCACCGGAATCCTCCGCACCGGCGCCACTGGAGCTTTAAGCTTCAACACGATTGCGTAGATTTCGCTCGTCTTCCCCACGGACACCACCGCTGCTTCCGAAAGCAGTGCAACCTCCACATTCCTCTCCATCGCCGCCCCAGCCGCGTTGTCAGAAACGAAAAAACCCGGAAATTCCTCGTTTTCCTCCTCCGTCTCATCCGATTCCGGAATCGGATTAAACCTCGCACCGAACGTCGGTGAGGACAATGGCTCATCGTCATTATATACCTTCAATAGGCATCTCTTATCCGCTCTCAAGCCCGGATCTCCGGCGATTCCGCCGCCACCGCCGCTTTTCTGATCCGCATCGTTCAATAGATGTATTTCCTTCCATGTGAAGCTGCAGACCGGGCACATGAGAGCGACCTGCTTCTTCACATGCGCCGAAATGCAGGGGAAATGGAAGCTGTGCCCGCACTCCGCCGTGAATATGGCGGTTCCGTCACCGGTTTTCAACCTCTGCAAACATGTCCCGCACCTACTCTGCAGAGAAGCAACAGAGAAAAACATAATTAGCAAATGATGAATATAAACATTAAAACAAAACGCAGCTTTTATTTCCCTCAAAAGCAAAAGGCAACGATGGAGCTTCGATTTGGAGCAACAATAAATCCAGAATCAACCAACACCAGAAACCTACCTTCGAGATTCGGAGGCTTGATTTCAACAGAGTTAATGTAGACGGCGAGCGAGGAGACGAAGGGGCGGAGCGGTTAAAGCATCTCGGGCTGCGCCGGGTTTTACACTGAAGCTTTGGGCTCTGCGGCGGCGCGATTTCATCTTCCGCCTCCGGAGTAGCGGTTCTGCAATGGAGTCCGGTACCGGACTGAGACCTCGGCGTCGATGGATTTGAGAAAAACCCACCGAATCTCGCACTGATCTTCGAACTGGAATCCGATTTCATCTTCGGGACCGACGAATCCCGGTCTCCATCCTTCGGGATGGATGTGCAGAATGGTCGACGCCAACCCAACACCATTGTCGATCCAAAAACAAGCTTTTTTCCACTCCCCTATTGTCGACAGAAGTGGCTTTTTCTTTGCCGATGAGGATCTCGAAAATCCCAGTAAAAAAAGGTACGAGAGAGACGAGCAAGACAAGAAAAACAAATCAAACAGAGAAGATTGAGAATCGCCCAAATCCCCCCTTGTCCCTCTTGACAATCTTGGTATCCCCTTTCCGAAAATTTCTCTTTCAGTTGCAGCAGAGACAGTAGTGACACCAAAAGATGACTGCAAAAAGATACAAAAAAGCCATCCTATGTGCGATAACTGTATAATAAACATTTATATTATTTTTTACTACCGTCCTTCAAAAAAGTAAAATAAATTAAATTAAATTAACTGCGGGAATCTTTTTTGTTTTTACTCGAGGTTAATAATAATGGAGCAATAAAAAACTGACGGGCAGGTGAGAGGGGCAGCATATGAATATCTAAGTCAACGTGCGCCGCGCCCAGCCTACATCTTCCTCAGTTTACCACTTTTTGCTGGTTTTGGGAAACCCTTCCCTCCCATTTCCAGATCTTCTTTTGTCAATCCGGATCATGATTTGCCAACTTGGGAAGTATGAATTTACATCCATTGATTCGTGTGAAAGGATTTCAAATGTGATAAAGGATCACCAAATTTTGAAATTTACTGTACATTTGTTTGTTTTTTAGTAATTAGTGTACATTTTTTGGTAAAGGAGATCTGGTGTCGAAATTTGTCCAACTCTTTTATTAAGAGAGTTTGGTAAGGCCTAATTTAAATTAGCTTTTAGACATAGATTAGTCTAAAGTATAAACTCTCGCACATTGAGAATGAGCCGAAGAATTACTCTCAAGCTCTGATTTACCTAACTAAAAAAGTGTACAATCGTTGAAGAAATTCAGATGTAGTATATGTTTTGAAATTCCTACGTGCACAGTATATTGTCTTTGTTTATGATTATCAATTTTTTTGGATAACCATGGTATCCGAAACCATTTTTGGCCCGACTAATCCATGAGATCCATGCAAAGCGACCCCTCCACATGGACCAGGTAAGACTCGGGCCTTTGGCC
>JAOYMZ010062126.1:0-12907 GCA_025802335.1 Pinguicula primuliflora
TTGAAAACATCAGATTTATGAACAAGAGGATATAACCAAGAAAATCGCGAGAAATCATCAATAAATATGACATAATACCGATACCCAGTATTTGATGGTACTGAAACAGTCCATACATCAGAATGAATTAATTCTAACGGATAAAATGAGCATCGTGCAGACGAGGAAAAAGGTAACTGTGTACTCTTGCCTAGTTGACATGCCTCACAAAATTCTAAACACCGAGACCCTGATACAGGCAAATCATTATTTTTAACTAAATGACTAACGATGGGAGCAGCAGTATGACCTAATCTTTCATGCCAGTTGTTAAAGAAGCCTTCACACCAACCATACCCGTCAATGCATAATTCGGATGAGAGGAGTTTTTCGAAAAATCCATTTGGTATAGCCCGTTCACACTAGGACCCTGTAGAAGCGTCTTCCCCGTTTTATTGTCCTTCACAAAATAACCAAATTTGGTTAGAATAAAGAAGCAATCATTATCCCAACGGAAGTTATGAACAGATAATAATTTAGCAAATGCATTAGGACAGTGAAGAACATTAGAAAGATGAAGGGAGCCAGTGGGAATTGAATATTGTATGGAACCAATTTGCTCAATTTTTAGAGACTCTCCATTACCTACGGCAACATCATTCCCTCCAAAATAGTGTTCCTGCAAAGTAAGATTAGATAGATCATTAGTGATGTGATTATTTGCCCCTGAGTCAGCAAACCACATTCCATTATTCAGAGAAGCAGAAGATTGAGCAGTCATGGCCATGAGCTCGGATGGAGGATGTCGTCCCTGAAAAGAGTGATTCATACGATTGAAGCAATCAAGATCAGTGTGGCTCTTGCCTCCGCAAATCTGACACGCATAAGGATTATTGCTTTTAGAATATGTTGACCTGCTCGGACCCCCGGAATTAAATTCAGTTGGGCCCACAATCTGTCGGTTTTGTACTGGGCTTTGTAAAAGATGATTTGAGCCAACATTTCCAAAGCTATCAACTCGGCCCAAATTATGTTTACTGTTGGAATTGGCCCATCTCGTACCGTTGAAATTACCCCATCTGCAGCCCATATCTGGTATTGGCCCAAGGAGTCCGGCCTGCTCATGATATTCGTCTAAGTTCGAGATAAACCCATCAGGAAAGAAATCCGTCTGAGCGGAACCCTGGTACAATGGACGACGAAAGTTTGTCACCGCCGGAGATGAGAAGCGGCCACCGTTTCCATCGTGGAATCGGCCGCGACCAAAGCTTCGGCCATTTTGCCCTCTACTTGCGAATCGGCCACTGCGACCACTGCCATATCTGCCCCGTGAGGCGAAGGTGCGAGGATCCCCGTATGCTATTGTGTCGCTGGTTGACCACAAGGCGACGGAATCAGGTTCAACGACGGCCGGAGCAGTGATCAATGATTCGAAGGTAACCAATTCATTCTCAAAATCCTCTATTGTGAGATTACCCTGGCGTCGTGCAAATGAAATGTGTGGGACAAACAGGTGAAAAGCTGGCAAGAGGCCTCCGGTGATATGATCGATCAGGTTGTTGTTCGTCACTATATATCCGGCAGCAGAGAGCTCTGCTCTGAGCAATTTGGCTTGTTGAAGAAAGACAGTGCAGTTTTGGTTCAGGCCTTGTTTCAGTGTGTGTAATCTCCTCTTTAAATTCAGGATTCTAGATGTATTTCGTGGCGAGAATCGACGGGATAACTTGTCCCATACAGCAGCAGCACTTGTTAGGCCATAGGTTTCAGGGAGAATTTCCGGCGAAAGTGACCCATTGATCAGTGCCAAGACATATTGATCCTTGCAATTCCAGTCCCGATAATTAGGATTGTCTTGGCATTCCAGTGGGTTTGATGTGCCTTCTTTGGCTGGTTTCAGCACAGACGAGGGAGGACAGATCTGGGATCCGTCAGCTATTCCCATGAGGTTGTAGCTCTTCAGCAGGGGTACAATCTGAGATGTCCATGATAGAAAATTTGTTGAATCCAGTTTTACAGAAATCTGGTTGGAAAGGTTGAGAGGAGTGAAGGCCATTGTTGTCTGATTGAGATGGATTGAATCTGGACGGTTTTGGGAGGGATTGAAATTGGATGGTTGTTGATTTGGGAAGTTGCAGAAGAGATTATGAGAAAGGAAGAATCAGATTTGAGACAGGATTGGGAAGTTCCAGAAGAGTGAACTGAATTGTTAAGGAATTGCAGAAGAGGATTATCAGGGAGAGAATTTGAAACCAGGTTTGGTGATTTAGCAGAATGAGTCTCTGAGAATTTGAAGGAACCAGTAGCAGGCCCGTGTAGGAAGAATGGACTGGGATTTGCTGGGATTATAGAATCGAGTAGAGACAGATTTGAGACTGTAGGTTGCAGTTTATGTAGGTTGCAGATTTGATAAGCAGTTTGCAGTTTATATTCCTACCAGATTGCAAAATTAGACTGGAAAGAAGAATTAAGACTCTACAGGGAAGAACTGAGGATCAAGTGCGTAAACAAAATGCTCTGATACCATGTAAGATGAGAAAGGTAGGCTGCTAATTCAATACATTACAATTGTATCATGTTTACAATATATAGATGTGTGAGATGTTAATGTTGTGAACTACCATATCTAATTAGTGGCTGTGAGATCTTGACCATTATTAGCAGCATGCTTATGAACAGTAGTATGGATCTGTCATCTTGACCATTATTAGCTGCATGCTTATGAACAGTAGTATGGATCTGTCTACCAATCTTGACTTCCTGTGTTATCTTGATTTGCCTTGATCTTGTCTACTACTCATAGGACTTGCCTTGATTTTGTACTGCTGCATCTTGATTACCTTTCTTATCCTTAACACAAGAGATTTAAACAACATTCTAGGTTCCGTTCTAATTCGGTGAAAGTGTATGCCTGCAATTTGCCAGATTTCTGAAATGTCACCCACAATTTTCTCTTCACCTTTGCAACCACAACTTCCGACCTGAACTCAGAATCTTCAAATATCACTGGTTCCTGACATTCCAGATTTGCCAAGCCGTCGTGATCCGTACTGTAATCCAGGTATTCACATTGCTTTGTTTTAAATTCCGTTCCATGTGCTTTTGAAAATTTGGCCAGGGATCTAAATATTGAATTGTGTAGCTACAACCCAGCCAATTGTAAATTTGTTTCCAGATCATAGACACCTCCATGTAATGGACGAATAGGTTAGCTGCTGATTCATTTGATTGGTTGCATAGTTTACAGTCCAATTCAATTCCTGGGATTCCTCTTGCATATAAGTTATCTAATGTCGGTATTTTGTCCACGAATATTCGCCAGCCAAAAGCATTTTCCTTTAGAGGGGCAAGGCTTCGCCAGACAATGGAGAATAGGCTTAAATTAGTCTTTCGATACCCTAGGGTAATCCATCTCGATAAGCTGCTTTAACTGAATATTTTCCTGAGTTATCAAGTTTCCATATCCACTTATCAGTAGTATTAGGATTGAGGTTTGTTTCTTCTATATTTGCGTCCAGCATCTACTTTAGATCTACTAGGGGGAATAGTTACCTTCTGTCGATGTACATGTCCAAGTAGAGTCATCCATGTTAAACTTCTGAGCAATCGTAATTCGTAATATACTTGTCTGCTGCTTTTAAGTAGATTGTAGGGACTTGATCACATAATCGATGATCTACAGTTCACAAATCTTCCCAAAAATAAGTATCATGTCCATCCCCCACAATTCTAGATGTGTGTTTCCAGAACCATTCGGCATTTCTGATCAAGCTCAAGATTGTTCTCCACCAAGTAGAATATGTTCTTAAATCTTGTCGTGTACTTTCAAAATATATGGATCTATAGAAGTCCCAATATTTGTTTTCAAGAAGTTCTTTCCATAGCGAATTGTCGTGGTTTTGAAGTAATCTCCAGCCCCATTTTCCCAGTAGAGCCATATTGAATTCCTCTAGATGCTTAAATCCAAGTCATCCATCTTCTACACTTTGGCATAAATCCATCCAAGATATCCAAGCAATTTTCCGTTAAGCATTAGTCCCACTTCTCCACAGGAATTTCCGTTCTGGCTGTACCATCTTTTTTATCACCATTTTAGGAGCTTTATACACAGACATAAGATAAACTGGGATATTGGAGATCACAGCTTTTAGGAGGATCATTCGACCTCCAAAAGTTAAGTAGTGTAAATCCCAGTTTGAGAGTTTTTTTCCATTCTGTCAAGTGTAGGTTTCCAAAGTTTACATTTAGTAGTGTCTTCACCAATTAGGAGACCAAGGTACTGGAAAGGAACTGTTCCAGTGTTGCACCTCAATTCCCTAGCAAAGGAAGCTAGCTCGGACATTGATGCCAAAAACTCTTGTCTTATGATAATTGATTTTCAAACCACTCATTATTTCTAGGTAAATTAGAGACAGCTTTATCCCCTTTATATCAGCTAGGGTTCCATCACTGAAAAGTAGAGTATCATCCGCATATTGAAGTTGTCTCAAGTTAACTTCTCCCATAGAGAAACCCTTGTATCTTCCTATTCTGTAAACTGCTCTTAGAATCCACTCCAATGCCTCTGCAGCAATGAGAAATAGGAAGGGGGATAGGGATCCCCATGTCTTAATCCTCTTTGAGGTTTAAATTCTCGAGTTGGACTTCCATTAACTAGGACTGAAATAGTGGTACTAGAGATGCATTCTCGAATCCACATTAGGAATAAGTCACAGAATTCCATTTTCCTCATTATGTCCAAAAGGAAATCCCAATCTATTGAGTCAAAGGCCTTCTGAAAATCGATTTTAACCATAACCAGCCTGTGACTAGTTTTGCTTGCTATGTCAATAGCTTCATTTGCACACACAACAGCATCAGTAATACTTTGGCCTTTAAGAAAGCCAGTCTGTCGTTTAGAAATTAAAGTAGGTAGTACTTTTTGAGTCTAGCAGCCAATATCTTTGAAAGTATCTTATAAGCACAGTTGATGGAGAAATAGGCCTGAACTGATCAGGAATAGTCTGTCTGTCAACCTTAGACGCCAATGTAATGAAGGATACATTCATACCTTTAGTAATCTTCCCTGATTGGTAGAACTCTCAGAGGAAGTTCATAAAGTCCACTTTTAATACATCCCAGAAATGTTGTATGAAGTGGAAATTCAGTCCATCTGGACTTGCACTTTTGCTCCCATTACAGCTTCATACTGCTGCTTTAATTTTTGCCTCAGTGAAATTTCCCACGAGCTCTAAGTTCTGTTCCTCATTTAGTCCAACTCCAGGATTTTGCATCACCCTTGGTTTCATAGGTCTGCTTTGAATAAATTGACTTTGAAAAAAATATTTCAAGCCTTCTTTTACATCTTGGGCTTCCTCAAACCAATGATCATCAAAATATAGGCCATGTAATCCATTTGATACCTTCTCTTCCTTAATGATGCATGAAAAATTTTGAATTTGCGTCCCCTTCTGATATCCACTTCTGTCTTGATTTTTGATAGATGATAGACATTTGATGGTGTTGAAGTTTCTTCAATTCTGCCCAACATTCCTTTTTGATATCTATCACTTGGTTAGTGCCCATTCACAATCTGTGCATCAAAGAATTTTATAGTTCGGTGTAGATCCCTGATTTTAGCCGTCACATCTCCATTTCTTTCTTTGTACCATACTCTGATCGCATCTCTTAGTTTTATCAACTTTACTTTGAGTACTTCTCCACTAGGCAGACCACTTGACAAGTCAATGAATAATTCTTTATTCCAAGAGTTATGCACCACCTGATTTAGAGTTTAATTTTTTAACCAAATGTCAAAATATTTGAAAGGTTTGGGGCCCCAGTTCTTTGCCCCTTTAGAGAGTAGGATAGGGGAATGATCAGATAACTCTCGATCTAATGCAAGCCAATTTTCACTTAGTGATGCTCTATCCAGCCTGCGTGCACCATGCCCATTAGGATTGAACCAGGTGAAATCAGCATCAATTAGAGGTGCATCAATAAGTTCACACTGTGAGATAAATTCAGAGAACAGATTCCCTTCTGAAACTCCATATAGAGATATTCTCACTCTTTCGTTTTGTGATCTAACAGCATTAAAATCTCCAATTATGCAGCATTTTTCTTCCATATGAGCCATTCTGTAATTAACAATTTCCTGCCATAGCTGTTTTTTTATTCAGTGAACATGGAGAATATACACAAATTAGTGTAATTTGTTGGCCATCAAAATCTCCGAAAACTCCTACATAGTAATTTCCTTCCCATTCCAGTATTTTTTGAAATTTAGCAGTTTGCCCTGAGACCAGTATCCCTCCAGAGGCCCATTGGAGCTTTTATGAATGAAATCAAAGTCTGTCTGATTTTCCCACAGTTTTTTTACATCTATTCTTCACAAAGATTGGAGTTTAGTCTCTTGAATGCCAACTATATCCGGTCCTTGCCTTTTTATCATTGCTTTCAATATTCTTTTTTTTGTAGGATCTACCATACCCCGAATATTCCAGCTTACGATCTTCATTTTGTTACCTCATTCAATTCTGTTTGTGGCCCAGCTTCAATCTCACCACCTAGTGTCTCACAATCTGATCCTTGATTATAGTTCTCCCTTGTTTCAATACTGTCTAGGACCAGGTTTTGCATTGTTTCATTTTCACAGCCTTCGAGGTCAATGTCTATTTTGTCACATAATCAATAATCTCCAAGATATCTTTTTTTGTTTCGTTCCAAACATGCCAATTCCCTCTTAGCGGTTTTTTCTCAAGATACTGTTTATATTGTCTCTCCATAACTCCCAGCATTGTCTGTACTTTTGCGAACAGTGTATGATATTCTTCCAGACCCGAGCCATTATATATAGCAAGCTGTAGATCCTCATCTACGTTCTTTTGTGATATTTCAGGTTCTGTGCTTTCTTGCAGGAGAAACTTCTACATTGCACCCTTCCATAGATAAAGGTGATGAGTTCTGAGGTATCAACTCATTTTTTCCCACAACTGCCTCTACTTGTGGGCTTGTTACGGACTGATTTAGTTTCTGCTCAGCTTCATTCAAACACTTTGTTTGTCTACGCAGGTTTGTCAAAGGTGTTGCTGTTACAATTGTACAATCAGCACCTTTAGAAGATTGCCCGGTTTGAAGATTTGGTTCCTTTATCTTCACATTTGTGGCTGATAAAGGTAGAAAAGCATTGCTCAACTTCACATCAGGACTGACCATTGGTGCTTTTCCTTCCCTATGCACTGTCACTTGTAGGGGAGGTACACAGTTTCTCTTCTTGTATTCAAATGTGATAATAACGTCCTTCAACTTCAACTTTTATGATTTGATCAGTATGATCAAACTTAGAAGTATGGATCTACAATCCTGGGTCATTCAGTTGTTTTCGCGAGAATGTATTCTCATCAGATATTATGAACTGGCTCAGTCCTTTAGTTATCCATTTATAAAGTCTTTTGGACATACAAGTGAGTGGAGTTCCTTTCACCCGAATCCAACATCTCCTGCTCGTAGATCCTTTTCTAACATCATCACCAGACCATGGTTTCATAGAAAAAAATAGACTCAACATTTCATCAGTTTGGCCGTTTAGTAGTTTTCGTTTGATTTCATCTGATTTAGGAATTAGTATCCTCGACATCTTCCACCTCTACATGGTTACTGCAATATCTGTATCAGTACTTCCTTCACCAATCCGTGCAATAAGACTATGAGATAGCCATTTCTTTTCATTAGTAAAAGGAGTAAAACTGCCTACTTCCACATTGTCATTGTTTTCCATAGCGAGAGGACGATCAGCATTGAAAGATTTTTCAGAGATTAGGTCTGCATTTGATGAGTCTAGGCTCCTGCTTTTTGCCTTTGAAGGTTTGCTTTTGTGGTCCCTTTCCTTGATCCTTAATATTCCAATGTTGATCTCTGTCATACTTCGGGTATTGTACCTCAATATAATGGTCATTAAACCAGACACCTTCCAACAATCCACGTATATCAACGTTACTATGCATATATACAAAGCCATATCTCTGACTCTTGACATTGATTTTGTTTTACTCTACCATATTCTGCGAAATCTTGATTAGTTCTCTGTAGCACAAGCTTGTGGGAAACCAGCAAAATAGAGATTGACAGAAGTTTCTTTTAATCACCTATTGAACTAATGGGTAATGTTTGGCTGTTTCTTTTCTCATTGATACTGCTCTCTTTCTCGCCTTCTTTGATTCCGAACTTGTAGTTGCACCCCCTCCTCATATATAAGAGTTTGCGGAGATTAAATCGAGTGTACCTATTCACAGGTAATGGAGAAACCACAACAGGCTCCCGTTTGTCAATGGAGCGCACCCGTAGAGACAAAAACAGGCAACTGCGTAGCCATTCCGACACTATCCATCAGTATAACACCAAAGCTAGAAGAAATTCTTGTAGATTGAAGCCCTTACCAAACGAGCTCACTCGGAGTGGTAAAAGAACTTAATCTACAGCCATTTCCACTTGAAGATCACTGAGGGTTCAAGTGTATGAGGGTTTGATAGATCTCAACCAGAAATGTAAAAAAGAAGAAGAGACAAGCGTCAAAAATCTCCTGTCAAGCGAGCTGACCCGAAATGGCAAAGGAGCAATTTTTCGTTTTCCCTATGCATAGTAATGTGATTTAGGATTGTTTCCGACATCCTCGTCATCGTCTCTGGCTAGGTCCGGCAAGTGTGATTACATTGGGAATCGTGCTTGGGAGTTATTTCCTTTGAGCAGGAAAAAAGTTATAGCTCGTTAGGTTTGTTACAAGGTATAATAAGGACAACGAGGTAATCATAGTGGGAAATCAGCATCCGATTACCAACAATTCTATAATCAAAACAGTGGTCGATATCTGTAAGGTTACCTTCTTACCGACTGAAGACCAATTTTCAGTCAGTAAATAACAATACCGACTGCCGGACGTATCAGTTGCCGACAATTTACAGGTACCATAATTTGGATACCGACCAATTTTTGATTGGTATCTGTAAGCATCCTATTGGTAAATTTACATGAGACATATGAGATGATAATCTTAACTATTATAGTGCTATTCGTTATCAAAAAAAAAAATCACAGTGCTATTTTACCGAAAAGGTTGTCAAAGTACAAGCTGCTCACCCATTTTGCAGTTTAATCCTCCTTGAACTTCTTGTTATTTGGCTGTAGCCTCCATTGTAACTAAAAAAAGTACAAGCTGCCAACCTAACCAACTCAAATCTAAACTGACAAACACTACACGATCCTAGTAAAGTGAACAAACTTCAAACAGTAAAACTTGGACGTGATCCCAACATAAATATTGATAAGGATTCTCAGCATGAAGTTTCAGCGGAATAGTTAAAATAGAAATGGATAGAGAGGATTGAACCGAAGGATTGAATCCAGACAGATATTAGCGTTTGGATGTTCTCTGATCATCCTCCCCACTACTATCATCATCATCGTCAGAATCATCTTTGCTTACTCGCTTTCTCTTTGCTGGGGCTTCGACTTTTCCTCCCTCTTCGTCTTCATCTTCATCGTCTTCAAACTCATCGTTTCCGTTTTCTTGCGGTTCAAAATCACTCAAATCCTCTTCATCCTCAGCACGGCCGACCGGTCTGACAAGGTATTCTGTGCCCATATCCTCCTGCAGCGTTAAACATCACAAACAATATAAAGCCCACCCTTGGTGAATTAAAATGTAATAGAACGACGGGTTGATTTCCAGATAGGCATTGCAGATGACAATAGTCGGATAATAAGATAGTAAGCACAAGTGGCAAAGAAGTTAAATGGGGAACTGGGAATGAAAGTATCACCTCTTCATCATCGTCATCCTCCTCGTCTTCATCGTCGTCGTCGTCACCGTCATCAGCTTCACCATCTTCATCCTCCTCGCCATCATCAACTAACATAATGGGTTGCTTGCTGCTACCACTGCCGTTTACGACTCCTTTTTGGTTTTGCTCATTGTCCACCTCCCCTCCCTCTTCTTCATCAACGCCAATTTCCTGATCAATATTTTCAAATCCACCATAGCATGTCAGATGTTTTAAGCAAAGAAGAACTTCACTGCCCGTTTCTGAAATTCGAGAAATATGAAAAGAAGAACAGCAGGAAACTTATTATCTTAGAAGTGATAGACAGGTATTGATCTGCGATAAGGATATAAGATTAAAATATATAAGAAATTTCAGCAGTAATCACTAAAATCAGATTCGTGGGTGTTCCTCTGCAAATTCTGCTGCAATACACATCCGCTCCTTTCACAACCGTTGGGATATTATCTTTAATAATCATCCATCCAAATCAAGAAAGGACACAGATCTGGTTCTTTTATAAATCCTAAAAAACATGTTATAATTTCCAGAAATCGAGATCCCACAAAGTGGGGCTATTGTGTTCTGATTCTATGTACTCGATTAAAAGAAAGTAATAGCAAGAGCGTAAGCAAACAATATCACATAATTCGACGAAAATATTTTTTTGTACTTTCAATCGTCATAGCCAAAGCAGAGTGATATAGGGGCTGCTCTCGTATGACTGGAAATAATGAATCCCTAAGCAGCGATAGGATAGAGATCCACAAAATTACCTTAAATCAAGACCAGATCTTGCCACTTAAAACAAAGCTTATAACTCACAACCAGCGAAATCCTTAAAAAGGTGGAATTGAGACAGGATTCAACATCGAAATTGAAAAATTAACGCCAACCCACAACTGAACTACCAGCAAGAACTTGATTACTACTAAAAATTTCTAGCTTTAACTCGCTTAAAAACCGACGCCATTAAATCATACCAAGAACCAGCAAAACCTAGACTAGCAAAATTTGCTATACAATTAAATCAAATTATGAGTAAGTAGCGTCACCTCTTCCTCTTCATCATCGTCGTCGTCATCATCGTCGTCTTCGCCTCCGGTTCCTTCTCCATCTTCATTCTCTCCATCCCCATCTTCTTCATCATCGTCAACTGACGTCACCGGCGGTTCGGCGCCTGCGCCGCTGCCGTGAAGATCTTCCTCTGCTTCTCCGTCGTCGTCCACCTCATCGGAGTCATCTTCACCGTCTGTATCCTGTTCGAATACTTTTTCCTCTTCGAGAACAGCCATAATTCCAGAATTTTTTTTTTAATTCTTAATTTTCTTTATTTTAATTGTAAAGAAAAAAAAAGGAAGACGAAAGAGAATGAACAAGGAGGCGCGTTCTCTCAGGACTCAGGCATCAGCAGAGAACTGTTTCTGAAGAAAATTAATCGGAACCGTTGAATTCGGAAACCTACAAAGATCGACGACGTGTCATGCAATCGAACGGTTAAGTAGCGAATCGCTGGTATTTCTCGTGGGTTTTTTAAATTTCGGCGTGGGAGGAGCATATTCCTACACGTTCCGGATCCTCTTGCACGTGATCGAGGTGTGATGTAAGGGTCTCTAGGGTTTGGCCCAATAATAATTTATTTATTTGGGCTTAAACAAACAATTCATTTAGGCCCAATCACATATTTAATCAATAATTACTTATTCAATTTGTGAGGGATGTTGATTTTTTTTATAATTTATGATAACCTCACCGAGGTAGGTAAACACAATATTCTACCGCAATAGTCTGCAAATCACGGTAAAGAGATAAACCACACTTAATAAGTCATATGTGACAAGCTCATGCCGGTGAGAATAATTGAACTAGTGACCTTTGAGTGCAATTGTCACTCTCAAAACTAATAAGTCACCCCTCTTTCACTGTGAGGAATGTTGAGAAAGCGTAGCATATCAAATTTTAATAGAATTTTATTTATGAAAAAAATAAGAACTATAAAGTATAGCACTTGAGGACAAGATTCTTCAATTTTGAAAGAGTGTAGGTTTACTCACAATTGGTTCAAGATTTAATGAGATTACTGATGTTGATGCTCGATATTTAAAGAATGCATATGACCGGACCGGGGTCTCATACCTTATAAGTTTGTGAAAATCATGAAAAAAAATAGATAAATTTATATATAAAAACAGGGATGTTCAGCAAGTTCAAAATTTTACCTTGACACTTCAAAATATCACCTGAACATTTTAAAGTGCGGCCTGGACACTTAAAATTCTCCAGTTCACCACTTCAAAATCTTCCCCCACTCACCACTTCAAAATCTTCCCCCACTCGCCACTTCTTGCCCCAACGATGGATCACCATTCTTCCCACCTTTCACTCACCACTGGCATCTGAAGGATTTCAATTACGTTCGTCAATTGCGTCTTTTGTGTTTCTTCATGTTTATTTTCGATATGGTGTCTCTGCTGATTTAGTGACTTTGGTTTCATTTGAATTTTCATGTTTTGCAGAACAGATTTCAGGATATTGCTTCACCGAAAATCGTCTTCTATGGATTTCTTCAGGCGTATTCCAAAACTCTCATCGTTGAAATCTCTGGCACCTCTGCAGAATTGATTTCCGGTAATTGCTTCACCAGAAATCGTCTTCTATGAATTTACGATCTCCTCTTCCTAAATTGAGTACGTCCCCAACCAAAAGAGCTCTCCTCACATCGTAATCCATATCCATATCCTTACGGCACATTCACCACTTGCATCTGAAAAATTTCAATTACGTTCGCCAATTGCGTCTTTTGTGCTTCTTCAGGTTTATTTTCGACATGGTGTCTCTGCTGATTTAGTGACTTCGATTTCATTTGAATTTTCATGTTTTCCTGTTTTGATACATTTGAATTTTCAGGTTTTCCTGTTTGATACATGCTTCCTGTAGGATTTGAGCAGATTTCGAGAGAGCCTATCCCTCGGAATCTCTATTTCGCGACATTGAGCAAAGTGACAGATTTATTTGATTTCGGAGTTGAGATCATTCTATCATGATATTTTGATGGAACGATTGTATCCAAGTCTTCCGCCCCAACCAAGAGGTAAAATTCGTGGGGATCTGAAGATGCATTCAATCCTTCACCC
>JAOYMZ010062137.1:0-12907 GCA_025802335.1 Pinguicula primuliflora
AGTTAGGTCGATCAGCTCTATGTTGCTTTTCAGAGACCACAACGAGATCAAGCGTTGATATAGGAAGCGATAGTTGAACTGTCTTCCCAGAGGGCGAAGTATAACGGAGCACACCATGTTGTTCTGTATTTGTGTAAGGACCCTGTCCGAGAATTCGACGGAGGGAACTCCGTCCACCAGCGTGTGTCGGACATCCTCCCGTGGCAAATCTTTCGGGAATACAGGAGCCTCCTGAGGTGGTGATTCAAGGTGCCCAAATTGGAGTTTGTCTTTGAAGGTCATGGCAGGCAACGTCTTCCGACCATCAGGTGCGGGATGAACCATCGAAGCGGTTGGGGGAAGGTTCGTCAGATCATCACCGGTAGTGCCGGGTGGAGCATCCACAGATGTGATATCCGGTGGGACCGGAGGTGTGATGTCCATATCACCGGCCTCCATGGAGGACAACAACAAGCACCGTGGACGGTGGTAGGTGTAAAAGATCGGTCGGAAATATAACAGTTAACGAGAGCACTATTCTTTCCACTTTTTTTCTTTCGCTATTGTGAAGGGAAATTTTCTCCTGTTGGATGAAGGAAACCGGACAGAAACTCTTATGTACCGGATTCTTTTTCTGGCCGTCGGATTAAAATGCAACGGCCAGGATTAAAATCTCGCTTAAATGAAATGACACGCGGGCCAACGGATCGGAACCCGCTACAGTCCGCTTAATTAAAAAAAATAAAAATAGAAAATCACAAACACTATTATACGCTCCATCGGTGAGATCTGCTACCGAAAATCCTCTGGCTTCAAAGTCGTGGTTGAAGTCGGATCTCTCCTGCGTCCTAAAATCCCTCCGATCCCAGGGCAATTGCTCATCAGAAACCACTATTTCTTTACTACTGATTCCGTTTCTGTGTTTCCCCGACGGCGACCTCAACCAAAAAATCAATTAGTCTCTTGAGAATTCGGCCGAACAATGGTAATTAAGGGTTCAGATATGAAGCTGGGCGAAAGGAATAGAAGAAATATATGGGGATACGAGTTCACCCTTTTTCTTAAATTTCTTTCTCTTACGATCTTTAATTTTTCCTTTCGCTTTTGCAATTCAAGATTTCAAGTGAATATCTGCCCAGAATTTGTGCTGTAGTTTTATTTTAATTCTTTTAATGCTGGTTTGGTTAAAGCGGGTCGGCGGACCGGGTTAGACCCGATCCGTCGACCCGCGCGTCCTTCATTAATGAAGGAGGCATCCTGGCCGTCGGAGTAAATCCGACGACCAGGAATGAAATCCGACATCTAAGAGCAGACATCCGATTTGTAAGCATCGGAGAAAATTTCCGCTATTGTGAATGGACAAGTTAACCAAATATAAAAAAGTATAATATATTATCACCACAGTTGGCAGCTGACTGCTGTTGCACACCCCAATGAACCAGGATTACGGGCTTGACCCGTAAAGGGATATAGAAACTGGGCAGCCACTATATATATGTTCCACTGAAGCCTCCTCTTTGGACCCGAAAATGATATGAGGCACCCCTTTTTGGGTACCCCTGTGCACCCCCTGTGCACCCCTCCGTTTTAGGCCTTTTTTGGCCGTTTAGCTCTAGGATTTATTGAGTTTAGTCCTATGGTTTATTGGGTTTAATTCTTGGGTTTAGGGGATAGTGTTTTAGATTTTTTCGGCGGCGAAGTCGCCGAAATATTAATTCTAAAATTATAAATTTGTAAGATTCATACATTTTCACAATTTATACCATCAAAAAAGACCATACCACCCTTCAGTTTCGTCCGAGGTTAGTTTCATTTTCTGAGGATCTAGCAGAATTATCGGTTCTGCATGACTATCCTTTATTTTCTTATTTATCTTGTTTGGAATTACCGTTCCGTTTTTCGGGATATAAATGTGGGCTTGTGTACTGTGATTGTGCTTCTTTACTTCTTTAATTTGTAAGTCTGGTTTATAAGAATTTCAAACTTTTGTTCCTGGCATGCTTGTAGATTAAATTATATTGTTCATCTGTTTTTATAGATTGTATTTATTTATCTTGTTCGTGATCTATGGTATCGCGTAATTCTTTAGTGTTGCTATCGATCTGTTTTGAAATTTTCAATCAATATTCAATGGTTCGTTCCATGAATATCTAGATCATACTGGTAAAGGTATAATTTGAACATGGGTTATGATTTTGTGATCACTAGGCGGAAATCCATATTTCTTGTTATTCAAATTATCTAGTTTCTGGAGTTTGATCAGTCTCCAGTTTTCTGTAACCCGGGCACTTGATTCTATGTGCCTTTTGTGTTGATATCTCTTTTGTAGGTGATCTAGCAATTAGTTTGTTTAGATGCATTGTAAAGTTCTTCAATGAAATCGCCCGATTCCGATTGTTGAAATGCTGGAAAGAGGCTTGTTATTTTCATGTCTGAAACAATTGTTTGTCCTATGCAATTTCATATCAGGATCTGTATGATCTAGCAATGTATCTGTTTGTTCTATGCACAGCCAAGTTCTTCAAATAAAATTTCTGGGTTGTTGAACAGACTAAACTTGTGAACTTCATGTCGGAAAAAAATTATGTCCTATGCAATTTAATATCAGTATCTCTCTGATCGCCTATCCTATATTCCTACAGGATTTTTATCCCAGACTCCGATGGCGGATCAGTATCCATCTGTTGCCCAGAAGGTTGCCAACCAGCTACATCTCAGCTCCAATATCTCCGCTGATATTCGGGCTCGTTATGGGGGTTTCCACAGTCCTTCAGTTCATCAAAGGCAATTTTCATTTGGAAACTACACAAATGCAGGATTACAATATCCTATCATTCCAGGGTTGGCACAGGATCTATCATCATTTTCGAAGAATACAGCCCCAATTTTTGTACATGCTCCGGCGGAGAAAGGCTTTTCAGGCTTTTTAATTGATTTTCTGATGGGTGGAGTTTCAGCTGCCGTGTCCAAAACAGCTGCTGCTCCTATAGAACGTGTGAAGCTTTTAATCCAAAATCAGGATGAGATGATCAAAGCTGGCAGGCTTTCAGAACCATACAAGGGAATTGGAGATTGTTTCAAGAGAACGATTCAAGAGGAAGGAATTGGATCTCTGTGGCGAGGAAATACTGCTAATGTCATTCGCTACTTCCCCACTCAGGTCTGCCTAACATCCTGTTGTCCTTCCATTTATGTTCCTTATTATTATTATTTTTTATATTTGACAGTAATTGGTTAAAAGGCTAGTCAAATGCAAGCGTGATGTAAACTCGAAGATAAACGAGAATAAGTAACCCTGTTTGCACCCATCATACCCTTATTGAGAAATGAGATGATTCCTTTCTTTGTTTCCGCGTGAGACATGTTTCTGAAGCTGAATACATCTTGTGTAGGCCTTGAACTTTGCGTTCAAGGATTACTTCAAGAGACTCTTCAACTTCAAGAAGGACCGTGACGGCTACTGGAAATGGTTTGCAGGCAATCTTGCTTCTGGTGGTGCTGCTGGTGCTTCCTCGCTTCTCTTTGTTTACTCATTGGACTATGCTCGTACTCGTTTAGCCAATGATGCAAAGGCCGCCAAGAAGGGAGGAGAAAGACAGTTCAATGGTTTGGTAGATGTCTACAAGAAAACACTGAAATCTGATGGTGTTGCTGGTCTATATCGTGGATTCAACATCTCATGTGTCGGTATTATTGTGTACCGTGGTTTATACTTCGGAATGTATGATTCCCTGAAGCCCGTCGTCCTAACCGGATCATTGCAGGTACAGTACACCTTTAATGCTGTGATCAGCTAGTTCTTCTTCGATTCAATCAACTGGGACTTCTCATTAACATCTGTATTTGTTTATTTATGATTGCAGGATAGTTTCTTTGCTAGCTTTGCCCTCGGATGGCTCATCACCAACGGTGCTGGTCTTGCCTCATACCCGATCGACACAGTTCGTAGAAGAATGATGATGACATCTGGTGAAGCTGTGAAATACAAGAGCTCAATGGATGCATTTACACAAATCCTCAAGAACGAGGGCGCCAAATCCTTGTTCAAAGGTGCTGGTGCCAACATTCTTCGTGCCGTTGCTGGTGCTGGTGTACTTGCAGGTTATGACAAGCTTCAGGTGATTGTTTTCGGGAAGAAGTATGGCTCCGGAGGGGGCTAAACAGCATCAGAAGCTTTATATGATGATGAAAACCATTTTTCTGACTCATTTAAACTAATGCTAGGAGAAACTCTAAGCATTTGCTCAAATAAAATTAGACAGTAGAGGTAGGTCAGTTATATTTCTCTTTTTTCTCGTTTGAGGATTCTTCATCGGGAACCTTTTTTTTTCATTGAAGAGGTTTATTTATTCCTGTACTGATTAGTTTATCAAACAGTTATCAGGTTCTGTTTTACACAAGTTCTTTCTGCTATTTCTGCTACTGGGTTGTTTAAGCTTGGATTTGTCTGTACCTCGGATTGTGCAGTGATATAGGTCACAACTTTTTGACGTATATCTCTATTCGACAAGTAAGTCGCCTAGGCCGCGAGACGTTAGGATGTCGCTCTTCGCCTTGATCGAATTACCGCTTAGGCTACTTAAAAATCCACTTAGATGGGTGCATAGCCGCTTAAGCGCTGAGTAGCCCCTGGTCGTCTAGAGTCCGCATAGCGCTTTCTCGAATATTGATCATAATTCAATAAGATTAAATGTTCGGGTGTTCGGGAATACGGATTGGTGAAAGTGGTGCATTATATCATTTTTCAAGTGGTAAGTGATATCTTAATCTCCACATTTCCTGCAGCAGAAGAGTGGAAAGCGAACAGAGTTGCATTTCATATGCAAAGTTGCTAAATTTCCTTACAAACGAAAGATACAACACACATACTGCAACAATTGATCAAACAACCAAACCCAAACCCAATAAGAACTGGAAACCAAGAAAGAGTTGTACAATGATTAAATTCAGAAATCTTCATCCAATTTCAAGACATGGGTGTCACCATTACCATTCAGATTCGACATAACCGAAGCTTTCTGGTACTCACCAACCCTCTTTTCGAAGAAATTAGTCTTTCCCTGCAGACTGATAAGTTCCATCCAATCGAACGGGTTCTGGGTATTATACATCTTGCTGTAGCCCAACGCATTCAGCAATCGATCAGCTACAAACTCAATGTACTGTGCCATCAGTTCTCCGTTCATCCCCACCAACGCGCAGGGTAGTGCATCACAAACGAACTCGCGTTCGATGGCAACGGCATCCGCCACGAGTCCCTGGACCTTCTCCTCGCTCAACTTTGTTCTCAGTAGACTGTAGAGCAAGCACGCGAAATCGCAGTGGAGGCCTTCATCCCGCGAGATCAACTCGTTGGAGAAGGTCAGACCCGGCATCAGTCCTCGTTTCTTCAACCAGAATATTGCGCAGAAACTTCCAGAGAAAAATATTCCTTCCACGCAGGCAAACGCAATCAACCGCTCTGCGAAGGTTTCCGACCCGTCGATCCAGCGCAGGGCCCAATTGGCCTTCTTCTCCACGCACGGAATGGTCTCGATTGCTCGGAATAGGATGCTCTTCTCCGCCGAATCCTTTATGTAGGATTCGAGTAGAAGGCTGTACATCTCGGAGTGAATATTCTCAATAGCGATCTGGAACCCGTAGAACGCCCGAGCCTCTGAGACCTGCACCTCCTTCATGAATCGTCCGGCGAGATTCTCCAAAACGATTCCGTCGGACGCGGCGAAGAACGCGAGAACGTGTTTGATGAAATGCTTCTCATCTGGAGTGAGAGCATCCCAATGGCGCTGGTCGTCCGACAAATCAACTTCCTCCGCCGTCCAGAAGGAAGCTTCGGCTTTCTTATACATCTCCCAGATCTGCGGGTATTGGATTGGGAACATACAGAACCGATCTGGGTTGGGGGCAAGGAGGGGTTCTTCTGGGATTGAAGGCATATCTTTGTTGGCTAGAAAATTGATGAAGAAGAAGAAGAATTATAGATTTGCAGACTTGTGGATGATTATCTGTGAGGGTCTGAGTGTTGAATATATAGAGGAATTTGTGAGCGCGGGATTTTGAAAAAATTTGAGGGAGAAGCTTGCGGGAGACTGAATTGAGAATGGGGCGGTTGGTTTGGTTTTTGGTGAGATTCAAATCAAAGGAAGTCATTATCCAGGTTAATTAATTCTGTTCATAAATGATAGGCCAGACAGGTTGGAAATTTGAAAAATTTTTAAATGTGTTACAAAATAGTCAATAATCTTTGAAAGATCGGTATCTTAAAATATCGGTCTTTCAAAGACTGGTCGTCATTAAAATTTTTAATTACATAGATTAAGAGTATCGGTCTTTCAAAAGACCGGTACTGGGCTAGAACAAAAATTCATCCTCTTCGTTCTTCCGAAGTTGTCTTGGATCCGCATATCTCTATATCTCCATTATCTTCCAGAGTGGCAGCTCTCATGCCGTATGAACTCTGGAAGATAATGGTCAAAATTCACGAGCTTTTCGGTAGAAAATGACTGATGCTTGAGGTGGATGATGAAGAAGAACAGAAGCTGCCTGTTATCAAGAAGAAGGCAGGTTCTACTGCAGCTTCTAATGATGGTATAAAGATTTCTACCAAGAACCAAACCAAACTCATCAAACCTGTTTCAGCTTCATCCAAGAACCAGACCAAAACAGTCAAACTCTCGTATGATTCATCCAAGAACAAGACCAAGCTCATCGGCAATGGTGGTTCATCAGAGAATCCTGCATCCATGGCATTCGTGCGGAGGAAAGTGATCGAAAAAATGGTTGGACTCGATAGGCCGTTGTTTGCCTTGTTTGGATCTTCCATAGTGCAGCTAAGCTTCAGTAATGGCGGCTGGGGAGCGATTCTTTCAGATATCTACCGGTATTAAAAATACCGGTCTTACAAAGAATAATTGATTACATTTTCAAATATTAACTATTTTGTGGCACATTCAAAAATTTTCCCCAACCAAAGCAAACTTACAGAGGCTGAAGGTTATCCATGCAGATGACGAAATTGAATGCCCATTATGCAAGACACATCCTGAAACCAGTGAGAATCTATTCTCTGAGTGTCAAATTACAAAGTCAATCTGGCAGAAGGTGATTAACTGGACAAGAATTCAACTTACAGTGAGCAGAGGCCTGCTGCCCGCCGATTTCATGAATCACAAACCAAGAGGCATCACCGATGAATCTTGGTTCTGCATCTAGCAGGCCACGATATGGGATATCTGGCATGCAGGGAATAGATTACAATTCAGAAACCAGATGAAGAAATTGTTGAAGAAAAATCGCTCACCCAGATTCAGATCAGATTATGGAACGGCTTCAAATCACGATGTTCCAAACAGGACCCGGTGTGTTCCCTCGAACTATGGATCAGAAACCCAATTCCAATAATAAAACTATTCATCTCCAAAATGAAGGTGAAGAATGGAGTCCTAGGAAACGAAATGAGATTATGGGTTAATTTTTTTTGGAAAATGCTCTCGTACAAACAAAGATCTAATTTTAAACCGAATAGGTATACATTGACGAAAATAATCGACTTGACTGTGTTGTTAAGGATATTTTTGTTTTCGATTTAATTTTTCGGTGGCAAAAAAAAAAGAAACAGTCAGGCTACCGAAACAAATTCGGTAGCCTGACCGAAACGACGCACGGCATGTATTCAATATTATTAGTATAGATTTATTAATATATATAAACCAATAAAAACAAAGAAATTAAATAAATTAAAATACTGAATAGATGAAATAAATAAAAATATATTTGTTTTGACACGAGAATTTCGATTCTGAAATTGAAGCTTATTTTGGCACTTGTAACATTCTATTTAATTTAGGATTAGGTTTATTGCTCTTAGAAATCAATATTTAATGGGGTTTTAGTATTTTTTGGGGGCGAAACCGTCGAAACCAGAATATAAAACTTTATTTTAACACTCGTTACACATCGTTTAATGCTAGGGTTAAGTTTGTTGCTCTTAAAATGCTTATTAAATAGGGTTTTATTTTTTCTTGGCGGCGAAGCCGCCGAAACTAGAATCTATGAACGGTTCCTGAAAAATTTTGCTACCATTATTCCGAAACTTTTATTTTAGCACTCGTAACACACCGTTTAATACTAGGATTAAATTTGTTGCTCTTAAAATGCTTATTAAATAGGGTTTTAGTTTTTCTTGGCGGCGAAGCCGCCAAAACCAAAATCTATGATCGATTCCTGAATGATTTTAATATGATGATGCAGAAATATTTATTTTAGTATTCGTAACACACCATTTAATGCTAGAGTTAAGTTTGTTACTCTTAAAATGCTTATTAAATAGAGTTTTAGTTTTTCTTTGCGGTGAAGCCGCCGAAACCAGAAACCAACGAAATCATTAAAATAAACATCTCATTCTATAATTTTATTTATAAATATAATATATAGATAATAAAAATATTATATATCTTATATTGGGGTGGCCATTTGCCCCCCACTTTTCCGTCTCATTGAGACGGAAGCAAAACGTGCTTAGGGTTATCGAATTCGTTTCGGTTCCCCTAGCATCTTCCTAAAAAAATGTTCTTTTTGAAAATATTACTGTGCGGACTTGTCATGTTCGATAATAGAGTTCTGACTTGCGAAAGTCGGGAATTTTTGCCCGGACTTGCGAAGACCGGAAATTATAAATCCCGGTCTTCGCAATGCCGGGAAAAATAAAAAGACTAATGAATTTAATTAGGGAATCTCGGACATCAACATAGTACATTCAGATTACGAAGAGTCACCTCAATTAGTTTCCTCCTTGGATGTTCAGGTAAGTACATTTCCTTCCGAGGCTCCTGTTCCAGATTCTGTCACTGACTATGATGCAGGTGAGCTCGTGACATCGAGATGTACTCTTCCTCCTCGCTCTACTAGAGGGGTGAAACCGAAGAAGTACACACCTGATCATAATCCTAGGTCTCAAAGGTATCCTGTGGCGGATCTAATAAGGGGGATCTATCTGAGACTGCTAAAGCTTTCGCTGATGCTATTTATACTGATGAAGTGCCGCGAAATGAAGTTGAGGCCATGCAAAATCTTGAATGGAAACATGCTATGGAAGAAGAGATGAGTGCGTTGAAGAAGAAGAATACCTAGGAGAGATGTGAGCTTCCTTCAGGGAAGAAACCAGTGGGATGTAGATGGGTATATACAGTGAAGCGCAAGGCAGATGGAACCATAGAAAGATACAAGGCTCGTATGGTGGCAAAGGGTTGCACACAGACTTATGGAATCGACTACTCCAAAACTTTCTCACCAGTCGCTAAGCTGGATACTATTCGGGTTCTCTTCTCTGTTGCCGCAAATTTGAATTGGCCCTTACACTAATTTGATGTGAAGAATGCTTTCCTACATGGAGAGTTGAATGAAGAAGTTTATATGGAAGGCCCCCCTGGATTCTCCGATGAATTTAGACGTGGAGAAGTTTGCAAGTTGAAAAAGTCATTATACGGATTAAAACAATCCCCGAGAGTTTGGTTTGGACGTTTCACTTTAGCCATGTGATGAGCCCAATTCATAAGCATTTTTTAGCTTATTTAATTTATAATATTTGCTTGAAATCATACTTTTATTTGCATTTTTGTATTGGTTTACTTGTTTTTATCTTATTTTATTTCTAGTGCCAAGTTCATATAATAGAAGGAGGAAAGACTCAAAAATGGAAGAAAGGCCCAAATCCATTTAAAAATACAAGCTTCTCCTACAAGCTTTGACTAGTCTCACTAGAAGATAAAGAAGTGGTTGACAATTCTTATCCAAAAATATGTTGACTAGCTTTGAGGGCAAGAATGACATTTCCCACTTCAAGTTTGGATGATATGTATCTCCTCCTACACACATTTTCGTCTCTCTCTCCCTTCACATTTTCAAACCACCCGTAGCTTCCATTTTTCATCCTTGAGGAGGTGGATTTCGGCCATATCAACTTGGACGAGGAGACGGCAGTGCACGACGGCGGGTGGCGGTCCTAGGGAGGCAGCACGGCGGCGACGGTGGCCGAAAAGAGGAGATTCAAGAATTGAAGGGGGATCTTCACCTTTGTTTCAAATGAGATCCTCTTCTCCCTCTTCTTATTGTCTTGGCCCTTTTAGTTTCTTTATCTTGTTTAACTTAGTTTTAATCATGTTTAGCTAGTTTGTTTGTGGGATTTGGCACTTAGCCCTTGAACTTGGATGTAAGCTTGGTTATGTCTCTTTAATTTCTATTTGGAGTCTCCATTGATTTATGGTGAATTTGTTGAATGATTTACATTCTAAGTTGATTATAGGAGCATGAATTATGATTGTGTCACAATTGGAATCTCTTAATTGAGGACTTAATTGGGTTTTTTCTACACTAATTATTTGCTACTTAGTTGGCTAGATTTAATTGTTCAAGTAATTAGAGGCTAGCAATTAGACTCATCATTCTATTGAAAAGTACATTAGATTAGGAGTATGTTTAGGTTAGTATCCAAGGGATGGATTAGTGCCTTATACCCATATTTATACCCTAGTCTCTACATTTAGATTTAATTCCTTTAGTTGCTGTTTTTACTTAATTAAGATTAAAAACAACTCTAAACGACTTTTAGTGTGTTTACAATATTATAGTTCGATATTTAAATATTCACTTGTGCACTAATTCCCATCTCAAATCATTCGAGAGTTGACCCATGACTTCTTTACTTTCTAGACGAGTCTAGAGTTACTTGGTATTATAAATGTAAATTTGGTAGGATTGTGACATTCCATATAATTCACATCACCATGAAGCAGTATGGATACATTCAGAGTAACTCTGACCACACTCTGTTCTTGAAAAGGCGAGCTCAAGGCATCACATGTTTGATTATTTATGTAGATGATATGGTGATTACAGGAGATGACTCAGAGGAGATTGAAACATTCAGGCAAAACTTGTTCAGGGAGTTTGGGATGAAAGACTTAGGGATGCTGAAGTATTTTTTGGGTATTGTGTAATTATGTTAAAAAGTTGAAGGATAAGAAATAATTTTTAAATGAGATAAAATAATCAGGCAATTTTGTAGGGACAGAGTAATCCTACATAAGCCATAATTAATCCTTCGTCCCAGAAAAAATTAAATTGGATACCGAACGAATGATTAAAATGGATTACTTTCATAATCATGAATTTATAACCAAGTTATCTATTAACCGAACGCACTCTAGGACAATTTAATAAGTTTGTGAGCCTTGTAGGCAATATTGTAATATTCATATACCTCAAGTGTGAGGTCTCTAATTCGTGTAAGGCTTTAATTTTAATCAACATGTAACCCTCGTAACGCCGATGTTGCTATTGTTTCAATGTTTCGAGCATAAATATTCCCCGTATAATAGTAGCATGAAAATTCTCACACATACCTTGCCAAAAGCAAATTGAAATTTGAATTCCTTCTGGTCAGACCTAAAGAAAAGAACACTTCTATGTTAATTTTCTAAACTAGATATTCGTTTCTCCTTATCCAGTTCCATCATCTAACATTACTTCTAAAAATAGTTGGTATTGATGTCCAAAAAAAAAAACGTTCTCCTTGGCAAATCCCATAATCACTTTGGCGGAACAGAAATGTGGGATAGGCTACTTTCATGGTCCGAAAATACATGTGAAAACAGAAATACAAGTTGATGATCAAGTTGATTAGCTTTAGTCAAAGGCAACTGAAAGATAATCGTACTCTCCATAGGCCTTTGATCATATGTTGCACGCGATTAAAATTACAAAATCTAAAAATAAAATAAAATAAAATAAAATGTTTTCCTAATTTTTTAGTAAATATATAAAAAAATAATAAAATAATTCACAATATAAACACAATATTTTAAATAAGTTGGTGCCAAAAACATTTAATAACAAATATGTTGTAAAATTTTATTTGTAAAAATATAAAAATCAGTAAAAAAAATAAAAAATCTTTCAACAATATTTAAAAAACAATAAAAATAAATTAAAACTGATAATGCAAACACAACATACTCAAATTAAAATTTTAATTTTAAAAAATGTAATTTTAGTATGTTGTTTTGTATTGATATTTTTATTTTTATTTGTACATATTTATATAGATTTGCTTTGAATTCGGAGATAATTTTGGTCCCTGAATTAAAGTTAGGCTAAAAAATTTCATATTGTCGTTTTTTGCCCTCCTGACTTCATAAAATTTTGGCCTATGTTTTGATTCCTTCATTAGAAGGAAGTCTCTATCGTGAAGTCGATCGTTTTGGAACTTACCAGAAAGGAAAGTAAGTTGGACTCGGGACTCACCACCTTAAACTTTCTTCGACTTGAAGAAAGTCTGGATTTTCCTTCATTGGAAGGAAAGTTCTGGACCATTGGACAACCAATTGGGATTTAGGATTTATAAAGAAAAATGTTGAATGATTAGGCCAAAAGAATAGTATTGGGGCTCAAAGGAAAATAAAGGACTTTTGGATTTTTGCCTAATTATGTTTTCCATTGCAAAATGGGCTACAAAGAATTTAGGCTTAGTCTGCAAAATACAGTTATGTCTCATTTCATTCATTTTTCTTTTGGATCACAAAAGCTTATTGAGTCGTTGGGCTTATAAAGAAATATATGGGAATTGTAGGACCATTGAAATTGGGCCAAAGAAATGTTGGTATGATATTGTAGTTGAGGAAGATATGAAGCCAATTATTGACTTAGAACAGCCGTCGGAGAATACAGATGCAATGGCACTAGGAAATTTACATCACCATGGCCAGCAGTAGGGTTGTAAGCGAACAGAACCACTCGCGAACAAGCTCGAGTTCGGCTCGATAAAAACTCGTTCGTTCGGCTAGAAAACCTTAACAAGCTCGAGCCCGAACTTCTGTTCGCGAACAGTCTTAATGAGCTCGAGCTTGTTCGCGAGCTCTTAACGAGCCGCTCG
>JAOYMZ010062148.1:0-12907 GCA_025802335.1 Pinguicula primuliflora
TTAGGTAGTGCTAAACTGGACCAAAGCATGGCATTTTCATCTACAATATATAAGCTTTCCAATGGTGCGACCAATTTCGAAAACGGATGGTTCTACGAAAAGTTGAGTACGGACTGAGCACACAAGGACTGAGCGAACCGCTCCCATTATACAAATATGCCACAATTATATCAAAATCTTATTCTCCACAGATTGCACAACTGTGCCACATTCGGTTCTTCTTCATTCCCGCCAAAAGTTTTTCTTCATTCCCGTGAGTGTTCTTGAAGTCTATTCTCGCAAGTTCGTGAATTGCAGGTTCTATGGGTAATAATTGTTGAATATTCTTCGGGTAATTGATTGTTCGTCAATCACATTTTGCAAGTTTGTGAATCGTTGTTTGTTCTATCTGTTTGATTCTTTTTGTTTTTGTTTTGATCATATTCTATTTGACAAACGATATGCTGGTTTTTGATCCCACGTGGCTCTTGAAACTCTTGGTTCTTGCAAACCATCTTTACACAAACCTTCTTCACTACAATTTCAAACGTGTCATTTTTGTGAACGGCTCAAAAACCAGGATGAAATTTTTAGGGGAGAGGCTTTTTTACAGAGGATATGCTGGTTTTAGTTTTGTTTTTTGCAAGAACTAGGATATGCTGGCTTTTTTTTGGAGGATATGCTGGTTTTTTCCATCCTGGGATCCCTTGTGGCTCTCCAAACTGATTAAGATGTCTTATGAAGAGTCTTATTTTGCCTTCTTTTGGTCTGTAATGGTTTTCTTCTATGTTTAGTGCTTGTGATAACATCCAATGGTCCTGTTTTCATTCCTTTGCCGTGCAAGTGAAACAAGGTAAGGAGAACAAAGTAGGAATTGGTTTCAATGGTCCTATCGAGTAAGGAACATGCACCATCTCTACTATTTTGATTCTAAGGCATTTTTTTGAGGGAAATGCTACGATGACATAATCTATTCTCACATAATTATGTCACCCACAAAAACGATGGCATTTTTTCATACTTGAGCAAAAACGTTGGTTATCTCCCATATCGTCGCAAACGGAGAAAAAACAGACCCAACAGAGAGCAACTGGATTCTACAGCACAGAGATGCAACCTTTTTTGCATCTCATATGCCAATTTAAGGTTAACCAATTGCAGAACACTGAGAATTCTTGCGAAATCCTCCCACGAACCAGTAAAAATGTAGTAAAGCCCCTCAAACGTGAAACGAGCAATTCATCCTACAAAATGAATCCCGCAAATGCGAAATCTCGCCGATCGAATTCATGTGAAAAAACTACAATGAATAATCGAGTTGCAGAAATGGCTGAATGAATCGGAATGAGTTGTTACCAAGATGGATGAAGGGGCGTAGCTAACGGACTGCATTTTTTACGGGAGATACCTCGAAATTTCCATACAAGTTCATGTGAAATCCTCACACAAACTCAAAAAAATGTAGTAAACCACTCAAATGTGAAACCCCAAACGTAAAACGAGTAATTTACCATACAAAATGAAACCCCTAAATTTATGAAGAAATCGGAATGAGTTTTACTACGATTGATGAAGGAGTGTAGAAAATCGATTTCCTTTTTTTTCCGGATGATACCTCGAAATTTTTTATACCCATTGGCGCAGAAGATACTCTGCTCTACTATTCGAGTTTTGCGGCATTGGATAGAGGAAGGTTTGTCAAATAAACGAAATACTACATTCAAGTTTTTCCGTATGTTTGCATCGATACGGCCTATGGGAGATGGCAATTTTTTCCCAATTCTGTAAAAACGCCGCCGTTTTTCATGGATGACATAATTATGTGAAAACAAATTATGTCATCGTAGCATTTTTGTTTTTTTATCCCATTGGGTGTTGTGCTAGCTTGTGCAGTTTTTCAATCAGATACATATTTTATAGTGTTGTGCAAGTGACTGAGATGAGGGATGTTGTTCGGGGTTGGTCCATAAAAAACATGAATATCGAACCGCTACAAACATGAATATCCTGCTACAAACATGAATATTGAATCGTGATTAACTTATCCCACACTTTTACAATCACATTTAATCCATATAATTATTTGTCTAGCGAACGAGTTGTTTAATAATTAACCCTAAGTAAACCCACATTGTAAGATTACTAAGGATAAAGTCTATCATGCTACAAAGCACACCGTTAATGAATCTCTCGAGTTCACTTAAGCTTAAAGAATCACATTTTCCTTGACCATTATGCAAGCACTATCGCACATCTCTTTCTTTGTTCTGCCAGCGAGAGATTTCACACCACGACATCAAGCTAAGGCCTGGGCTCGGAGATTCTGAAAGCAAAGATGCCTGACGACCACATTTATTTGGAGTTTGAGGCACTTCTTCTTCCATTCAAAAAATCTCAATCTTTATGAGATTCAAAAAAGAGAGGACTTGACAAAAAATATGATTCTTTAAAAATCCCACACCAGGAAAACATATTGTGATGCCTAATCTATACATAAAAACAAGGTCACCCATTGCATGCCACATCTACTGCCCACTTAACCCCCACTCTCCAGGTCACTGCAATGTCTGTTTTTTCATCCTTCACGCCTCCTTAGAGTTATTCTTCTACTTCTCTCACTACAAGATTTCCTCTCCGGACGTTCAGAGGTGAGGCTTAACCGTTGGAATAATCAGCAAAATCTCCAAGCTATTCCTTCTATAACCAACGAGAGGAGACCGTATTTGATCCAGAATCCCGCAGATATCGGGCTGATGAAGGAGATTTGAGCTTATCCCCTCTTCGATTCCCATTCGATTTCAGTTTATCCCCTTGCAAATCCATCTACATAATAGATGAAGATTTGATTTTGTTCCCCATTTGCATCTTTCATGCTTGATTTCCAACCTGCTGCATTTATGTTCTGCAGATTCCTGTTTTGTTGCTTTCTGTCTTTTTCAGTTTTGCACATCGGTTTATATGTTTTGCAGGTTTGGTGTATTGTGGCCAATCTTACTCTCACGGCGTAAATCTACAAGTTTATCTAAAACCTTTGGGTACGGCTGTACGCTATTATGTCGGGATTCATATTCGTTAATCATATGAATATTTGTAAAACCTTTGGGTAAGGCTATATGTTATTAGCTCGCATTAGTAACTTTTCAAATTTCCTAACACTCAATATTTGTATGAAGGTGATTTTTGATTGTATTGAATGTTTTTTTGTGTTTGTGTTTTGTTTGCATTTTCAGCTCTTGGTATTTCCGGTTCTTGACATTTGCACTTCGCTAAATCCTATCCTTTCGATTTAACTGGTTTGCCAAGGTTGAGTTACTTTATTTTTTTAGCCTATTCAGTATTCGGTTGATTTAGCAATTACTTATGCATATATTCTTTTTTTACAATTCCTCTCTCTAACCTCCCATGTTCAATTCACTTGAATTCAGTGGGAAAATTCTCTCCGGTGATGCGGGGAGGTGTTCTACCGAGCGCTCAACTGTCATCTTTCGTTGCCCACTGAATAAGAAGATGGTTGGTTCTCTGTTATAAATTTACTTTTTGGTAGAATTGTTTCCTAGAGCATCCATAACAAATGTATTGGTAGAACTATATTCGATATTGTCTTGAATTTGCAGAAATCTAACGTGGCGACAACAGGGGTATTGAGTTCTACATCCAACTTAATGTTTTCTTTTGCGATTCAAGATGATATCGAGATAGCGATTGCTGAAGTTCTTTTCAATTTGATGAAACAATCTCAGTCTCAATCCCGAATTTTCCTGGAGACAGAAAGTTCTACCCGTGCTCCTTCCTGCTACTGGATGAAAGTATGTTTTATGCATAATATGACAGGCTGGGAGTATATTCTACCAATGCTCCTTCCCCTAACTGTCGTGTAGAAAAAACTCCAGCAGATCCGCTGAGCGAATGCATGCTCATTTGGCATTTTAACTAGTTACAAGAAAATATATGGAGAAAAGAAAGGGTTAAATTTTTTTCTTTGCCAGAACAAAAATAATATTTTTGCAAAATGCTCATTGACGCTGGTCAAGGATATCATACATCATACTCCAACATTAGTGCACGAATTCCGACTTAAAACCGACTAGAAATATGACATGAGAAATCACTAATGTCGAATGTAGTGTAGAGGAGAGAGCCGGAGCTCATTAGGGGTAGAAGATACCCAATTCAGAGCTAGGGCAGAATTAAAAATTCTGGAGAGTTTTGTACAATTACGTAAATACAAATGAATGTACACATTTATTTACCGAAAAAAAAAAGCCCGACTAGAAATATATAGAACCACCGTAATCCTCATCTCGCTCACCAGATGCAAGATCAAACTGTTGCTTCAAATAGGAATGCCTGCCTACTAATTGCGTTTATTTGATGGAAGTTGTCTTCAACACGAAACAAAACAATAAAAACCAGCTCCCAACCACTAGTCAGACAAGGGCGAGAGTAGCCGCACTACCAGCAGCAGGGCGGCATCGTTAATTTGAAATTAAATTAACGCGCATATCAGGGTAGGGCATTTTTCAAAACATTATTTCTGACAGAATAAAGAAAAAAATTTACCAAAGAAACGGTCGCAAACAATATGGCTCATGTACCAATAAACCCATTTCGCCCCATCTATTAATGAAGAATTCTTCTTTCATAGAGCTTGGGAATATAACTCAAAGGGGACTGGAAAACTATGATCAACGAATCGGATATTCCGAAAAAAAATACCCCCTTCAGCTTCGAAGTGGGGAGTAATCATTCAGTCGAGTTTTGTTCGTTTCTCGTTGGCATGTACTCTCGTTCTAGACGAGGGGATGGCCTGTAAAACCCATTTGATCTGGGAACTCTGTTGTAGTCGCGCTCGAATCCGTCTTCACTGTTGATCCGACCAAAAAAGCGACCACCTAACCGGCCTCGACTTCCGTCAGTTGCATAGCCGACCCGGCCACGGCCTCGGCTACCGCCTCCTGCTCAGAACAAGATAGAAAACAAAGAATTATCAAAGAATTTTTTTTGATAAGCAATTATCAAAGATTGCACAAAATTATTCTCACAGCAATTATGATCAGTGCATTTATTTCAAGCAGTCGTCAAATGGATCTTTTGTGCATCTACTGCTTTATATTGATGATATGTTTATTGTTTCCCATGACAAGTTATTGATTGATGATTTGAAGGTTCAACTTAGTCATGAGTTTGAGATGAAAGACACCAACTAAGAAAATTCTTGGAATGGAAATTCAGCGGTTAGGCTGGTACTCTATTTTTATCTCAGAAAAATTATATTGAGTGAGTTCTTGAAAGGTACAATCTCAATACTCGCAAACCTGTTTCTACACCGTTTGCTTCATATTTTAGGTTGTCCTCAAGTCAGTGTCCTATTAATGCTGTTTCTAATGATGATAAAAACTATGTTTCTAATGCTGTTGGAAATCTCATGTATGTTATGATCTGTACTAGATCCGATTTGTATGGTTAGTAGATTTATGCATAATTCTAGTTAAGAGCATTGGAATGCAGTGAAGATAATTCTTCGTTATTTAAAAGGGACTCCTAATATTGGTTTATTATTTGACAAGAATTCAGTGAAGACAAATGATATTGTTGGGTTTATTGATTCTGATTATGCGGGTGATCTTGATAAAAAACGGTCTGTTACTGGATAAAAAAACCCTTACAGGTTTCATATGGAATGTACGTTGAAAATCATGTTGCATTAATTATAAAAGTTAACCTACCAAAAAAAAAAATATGGCTTATGGATAAAGTAAGATACATACTTCCACCTCGAATGATGTTTCTGTTTGGCCTCCGTCCCTCGATATGGAGCTGGTACCCCCCAATCTCAACGGTGGATGCCTGTAAGGGAACAACATACAATAAGACATCAACTTTTTTTAAGGGAATTTGAACTCGTGACCTGTGAATGCAATTGTCACCCCATACCACTAGGTCAACCCCTCTGACAATAAGACATAAACCTTAATTTATCTATTTCAGTCCGGACGGTTCAGGTGAAATCACAGAAACATGTTACGGCATCAAATGAAATAGATTCTCCCTAACACATGGCAATTCACATAAAAGATCAAACTTCCAGAAGAATGCCACACAATTCAGAATTTCTGAAAAGGTCAGAGAGTGTACGGGATTGTGGCTGTAGCCTGTAAGAAATACACTTGTCCACTAAACATCCACAAAAATATCTGAAATTTTTCTACTTATAAATTATCATACCTTAATTGCATTTTGAACACCAAGTATATCTTCAAATTCAACAAATGCATAACATACGTCCATGTCCTGCCAATATGCTTTAGGTTAAATATGATAGTATTCCAAAAATACATCCAGCTGGAAACAAGCAACCATGAAAACAGACCTTCCGGGTTCTAATGGCCACACCATCCAGCCGGAGTTTACCAAACTTCTTGAATTCCTCGCCAATCTCCGAAGCTGACATTGTTGTTGGGACATTTCTTACATACACCGACTTTACTTCTACTGAACGACGATCATCAGACCCAGATACGATCCAGAATTAGTCACCATTTTTTCATGAGATATAAGTACTTGGTGCCCGATGCACTGGCAAAAACATCCTTAATGCAAACAATTAAATATTTCAGTAGAATAAAGCACCTTCATCATCAATCTGTGATGCTTCGGCAGTGACCACTATACCAGAGCTCTCAATATTGTCTGATGGTTCAACTAATAGCTGGCTAGATGTTTCAGGAACATTTTGCCACTCTGAAGGGGCTGCAGGCTTGTTAAAGGTGGCCTGAGAGGAGACAGCCGGTGCAGATTGCGCCTTAGCAACCTGTAACTTCAAATAATAAAAAAGGAATCATGAATTAACATCAAATGAGCAAATGAATCAATGAAGTGAAATATACGATGCAAAAATTGAGAGGGTGATGGAATAACGTACTATAGAAGCATATGTATGCTTTTGGGGCACCGAAACAGGTTCTTGCACAGGAGAAGAGAAACGATCGGGTACTGAATTCAGTGTTTCCTGGACAAAACCATTTGATTGGGTAACAAAATCGTCCAAGATCTTTTCTGTTTCAGGTACTTGCTGTATCTGTTCGTCCGGGTAGTGGTAGGTGTTTAGAGGAATACCATTATCGATGTTTGCACTTCGCTGAAACTCATTTACATGGATACCTCCTCCCAGCATGTAATTGGGGACTGTAGATGGCCAAATGCAGGCAAAATTAGACCTACACTTTTTAGACATTTTGTTCAAGCAATTACTTTCTGGATTACACATGGGAAATTCACTGTGTTGGAATTAACCTAACAACATGATGCTGCTTTGTATTTGTCAATGGGAATTACAAGCATAAATATACAACAGCTATCCAATTTTATTTCAAAATATACCTGAAAGCAGATTAAAAATGATAATAATGAACCATATCCGCACCGGGAGATAGTATAGCCCTATGGACAATATATGAGGCTAAACCCCAACATCAAGGTCTAAACAAGCAGTACAGTAATGCATATGAACTACTGATCTCTTTAAGCATTAACCATAAATTTTGAATCGTCGCCAATAGTTTTATTTCCATACTTTAATATCGAACAATATCACTTCAAGTTTCATATAATATGTCTTAAGAACTATATTATCAAAGAAAGAAAAGAGATTGAAAATAAACCTTGTTCTCGAAAAGTAGCAGGTGAATGAAGCTTCGATTCAGGATTGCTCTTAGGTAAATAGCTAACTGGATGGTGAGGAATTTTTTCTTCATCAACATAGTGGAACATATCATTGAGAATAAAGTATCCCTTCTCCTGAGGTGCTAGAAAAAAGGTTTCAATAAACTTCTTCCTCCCATTGAAATCCTTTAAATGCACAGAACCTGAAACCATCACTAACACTCCACTGTTCCAAGACTCTAAGGAATGTGCAGTTTTGATTTCTATCCCCGTATAGTTAAGCGACATTACGAGTTGGTGAATTCGCTGCAAAGATTATAGAAAAATAATTACATTTGACCACATATTGTATAGATCAAGACTGAGTCAAGGTAGCCAACATAACAGTTACCCAGTTCCTTGGAACTGCAACATAAAACCCAAACTCAATACCAACTTTACTTAGAGAAAGAACAGAGCAAATTCAGCCCCGACATCATTTTATGACTAATTCAAGGTGGTAATAACTGGTTCATAGAGAATACCAGCATGTCAGCAGCAGTCTCTCTCGTGTTTCCATCAATCCGAATCATGGTACTGGTATCACTATAAAACTGGTGCACAAAATTTGGCTGGCTTTGGAGCATTTGATAGTATTGTCCAACAAAGTAAGTCCCCACCTAAACACATTGAGAAATCGTGAACAAAATTCTATAGAATCAATTAGCAGTACAATCTTTTTAATCAGTTCTTTTATCAAAAGAGATTGGAAAGCTTGGAAATTGGGAATCCAAAAACATTGGATGTGAACATTAATTGGACTGAATCCTACTTCATGTGTTGTGCTTGCTAATCTATGCATAAACACACATGGTTTAAACATAACGAAGATAAAATAAGCGTAAGTTAAACATTAATCAAATCCACAATCTTGGTGTTGGTTATAAATACACGAAACAATAGTTTATATTTGAGAAAACTTATAGCTATCATACATATCCACCAATATCAACAAAGTCACAAGAAATGACATCCCAAACTGCAACCTTCAGTCTGCAATACAGCTATAAATGGGCAGAGTTCATATCATAAAAGAAGAACAAACATCATTTCCTACATGGGGTAACGACCAAAACCCATAACACAGACTCTCAATACCTGGGTAGTCAAACTCACCAAGTTTCTGGTGGAGCATATCCCACCAAATATAGAATACTGGGTTACCTAATTTCACATATATCATTAGATAAACTAAATACAACCTTTAACGTACACCTACAATAGGGTTATATACCACACGCCCCTCGAGTTAGACACATGTTCCAACAGTTAACGACACCGAAGCAAGTTACGAAGCCGTAAAAATTCACAAAAAGATTCCGTCTGGCATACTATATACATAACATAATCGAGAAGAAGAACTGCGACGCTCGATAACCTGGGCAGCCGTGACAGGAAGAGGAAACGCCCCAGCCATGATAAAGCCAAAACCCAGATTCAGAGTAGAAACCCCAGATCTAGAGCCCCAAATACCGAGATCTGTGGATTCAGTGAAAGTTAAGAGCATAAATAATTGATTCCAACTCGGATTGAGGTTCCATCATTCACATTATCCCTTGTGGCGCCCCTCTGTTGAGCTGGTGTTGTTCTTTGTTGAAGTACTAGTGACAAACAATGCGAAAAACTGCGGGTTTAGGTTCTGTTGTGCACCCGTGGTGCTAGTGTCGTGTAGTCTAGGGGCTACATACTTGAGATTTATATGTGTTTATATGTAATTTTTTTTGGGTTTATACGTGAGAGTCCGGTTGTTATAGACAGTTTTATTGTGGTCAGTTTTTTAAATTCGTGTACAATTTTTTCGTAGCACTATCCATTTTTAAAATTGGTCGCACCATTGAAAAGCTTATACATTGTAGATGAAAACGGTCATGCTTTGGTCCGGTTTCCGGCGACGAAATTTAGGACTACTTAACCCAAGGAGATTTATAACCCTCCGTTAAATGGTGATAACGTCGTCGGAATATCATCAAAACTTGAACATATGCAATTCAATGTATAAGCTTTACAATGGTGCGATCAATTTCGAAAACAGATGGTTAATTAAAAAAATTGTCTATGCAAGGGAAAATTGACCACCGTAAAACTGAGCATAGGATCTGTTCTATTATATGTGATACTAGATCCAGATATCGATTACTTACCTAAAAAAAGATACAGATATCGATTTTTTTTTTAAAAAATACAGATATCAATTTTTTTTTTAAATACAGATATCGATTTATTTTTTTTAAAAATACAGATAACGATTTTTTTTAAAAAAAATACAGATATCGAAATATATCAAAATAATAACTCCAAACTATATGGTTGAAGAAAATTTAGATAAGAAAATTGCAATAAATGACACGGAAGAATGTAATTGGATGTCGAAAAATAACGTCCCACTTATTATAACCCTAGCTTACACAAATGATAAACGTCCCACTTATTATAACCAGAATAATCGGTAAACCACGACTATATAAGTGAAAACGCGTCTTTCATTCATTAAAAAATGATTTGGACAGTGAGGGTCAGATTCTTTTCGGAAGTTTACTGACGAGAATTGATGTGTGACGAATTGATCAGACTTTTGGACAACTATATATTCTAAGGATAATAAATTTTAATATAAAATAAAGAATAAAAATAGTAATTAAAATATTAAACAGATAAAATAGATATTTATTTGTTTAATAGAGTTTTAGTTTTTTTTGACGGCGAGGCCGTCGAAACCATAATCTATGATTTTGATACGATGATGTCAAAACTATTATTTTAACACTCGTAACACACCGTTTAAAACTATGATTAAGTTTGTTGCTCTTAAAATGCTTATTTATTGGGGTTTTAATTTTTTTGGCGGCGAAGTTGCCGAAACTATAATCTACGATTTTGATACGATGATTCCAAACTTTTATTTTACCACTTGTAACACACCATTTAAAGTTAGGGTTAAGTTTGTTGCTCTTGCCTTGCTAAAAAAAAGGTTATTTCTCTTAAAATGCTTATTTAATGGGGTTTTAATTTTTTGGGCAGCGAAGCCGCCGAAATCATCATCTATGATTTTTTATACGATGATTCCAAACTTTTATTTTACCACTCGTAACACACCATTTAAAGATAGAGTTAAGTTTGTTACTATTAAAATACTTATTTAATAAGATTTTAGTTTTTTTGGCGGCGAATCCGCCGAAACCATAATCTATGATTTAGATACGATGATTCCAAAACATTTATTTTATCACTCGTAACACACCGTTTAAAGATAGGATTAAATTTGTTGCTATTAAAATATTTATTTAATATGATTTTAGTAGGAAAATGAAAATCTATTAAAATAGTAATATAAAACTAAATATATTAAAATCTATTAAAATAAAATGATTAGACTCACGTGCTATAAAATGAAGGGATGGAATGGATTGACACACCGACTGCAAAAATCACATTTTCACTTTTGCAATCGTGTTTTTCCGGAAAATCGGGCTACTATGGTGGGACTTGTATCATGACTAACTTAAAATAAACTCCCTAATGGCCTCCAGTCAAGTTACCTTTTTAATTTGTTTTCTAAAGGTTTGAGGTAAAATCGGAGTAGATAAAAAGTAATTTTTTATATCTATATATATATATATGTACAGAGTAATTTTCGTATGTACAGCCTTATATGTACGGTAAAAAGTACAATCCATACTTATCATCATCCGTTTTTGAAATTGATCGCACCATTGGAAAGCTTATACATTGTAGATGAAAATCCTCATGCTTTAGTCCAGTTTCCGGCGACGATGTCGCCGGAAATTTCTAAAACCCTATTTAAGACTACTTAACCCAAAGGGATTTATAACCCTCCATTAAACGATGATAACGTCGTTGGAATATCACCAAAACTTGAATATATGCAATTCAATGTATAAGCTTTCCAATGGTGCAACCAATTTCGAAAATGAATGATGCCAAGTATGAGTTGTAGTTTTTATCGTACATATAAGATTACAAATATGAAAATTTTTATATATGTATGTATTAATAGGGCTAAGAAACGACATCCCTATTCCTCTCACTCTCACCAACCCAAAAAATTGTACCGTTTTATACTTGCCAGCACATTGGATGAATCATAAGGAGACACCTGTTTTTTTCTTCAATTTGCTTTCATTTTTTTTTATTTAGGAGATAGATCTTTTTCCTTTTTTTTGTTTCTTTTATCCTTTTTTACTTTTGTACATTATTTTATTACACATTTACAAATTTTCTCTCTCACTCTTCTTCACCTTTCTTATTTTTAATTTATTCGCGAACCAGTCATCGTTTCGTGAAATAAAATTCGTCATAATGATCAGCGCATCGTTCTGTTCCATATGACAAGCAATTTCATATAGTTCCGACGTACTTATTATTTAATTATTTTTCTTTTTTTAATAATTCGGCCTGCAGCGCATGCGGTCACGCACTAATCGCATATTCTGTAAGTATTTTTGTGCTTGCCGTGGCCTTAAGACACAGACCATATACTAGTATTTTATTAATAAAGCGGCAGCGGATTTTCCGTTCTGTCACCTTAACCTTCGTTAGCATTTGTTGTCCGTCATTGTTTAGTGTTTTTTTTGCTGTCCCTTTTTTTTTGTTTTTTTGGATTGCTGGCCATTTTTTATAAAAAAATTTATTAATTTTTTCATTGTTTGTTTCTCTCTCCGGCTGATTATTAAAAGTGAATTTATTCGGGCGTCATTCATCGTTTCTTGAAATAGAAGTCACCATAATTATCAGCACGTCGTGCACTCTTACATGACATGCAACTTCATATAATTTCGACATGCTTATCCGTTTTTGAGTTAGTATTAACTTCAGGCACAAACAATATTCTAGTTATATGTATATATAAATGGCCTGCAGCCAAAAATTCAAAAGTACAAAAACACCAAGGTACTAGAACATAGATAGCACAGATGAGTGCGACTCGTGGAGGGTGAAAGTGGAAGTAATGGGAATTTTGTAAGGGCCGGTTACCAATAATGTAACGATGAGAATTTTTTTTGGGGGGGAGGGAGGAAATGAGTGTAATTAGGGCTGGCCCTGGAGTCCGGGATGCCCTAGCCGGCCCCCTAGCCGGATGCCCTATTTAAAAAATAATAATACATAAAATAAAATAAAACAAACTCAAAATAGGCAAATTTTTACTTAAGCCACAGGAACTCGCGTATTTTTTGAATTTGCCACAGCCCGGGCTTGGCAACACCGGGCG
>JAOYMZ010062159.1:0-12906 GCA_025802335.1 Pinguicula primuliflora
CTGGGAGGCTGATCGCCAAAAAGGAATTGAAGAAGAGCAACATATATCAAAAAATGAATATATTGAACCAGATACTGTAACACACCAAGTATTAAGGGATGATAACAGTCATTTCAATACTCTTTAAAGAACGAAGTGAAGCGTGTTCATGCTACAAGGTTCCATACAACGACATGGTGGAGGGAAAAACATCCTCTAGTAACCAAAAGATTACAAAAAAAAACATAAGTGGACTACTCGCATGACACTAATTATCCTACAGAAGTGATTCCAACCCGCAATCTCACTAGGCAGCTCCGTGACCTGTGTGTCCTGAATCTGGGAAAAAGGGGACGAGTAACACTCGTGAGCCACAGCTCAATAAGGGATATAACTAAGGTGAACCACTGTCAATGGGTTTAAAAACAATGCTCCTTTTTAGTACGTGGCCGAAACTATATGAAAAACAGTATGATGCAGAAATAAAGTACACAGATGTAAACTAACTGATCGAAATTCTAAATCTGCCCTGAAACAGATTAACTTAAGGTGACGACAAGACCATTCAGCTGGAGATAAAGGTAGCCTGATGCTTCCCTCTCCATTACCTTACCCATTTCACACTACACATAAAACCAACCGGCGAAGTCACAAACACGCGGCTGAACATAGCCAAGAACCGGGATCCCACATCGCCAAACTCTGGTATTCAGTAACCATACAGGACTTACTCTGCCTCAAACAAGTTTTTTCGCCACATACTCGATTTACTACTAGAAATATAAGCCAGCCGAATCATATAAAATTTCATTATCAACACACTGAATGCAATTTCAAGAAAATCCCTTCCCAATCCCCCTTTTAAAAACAAAAATGGAAATTTGGGCCTTTGAAGATTTAAAATCAGTCTTTTCCCCCAAACAATTTTCCCGAATAATAGTATAGAAATTGCACACCAATATTTCCTTCATCCCAAGGAGATCAGCAAGTAAGGAGGTCGCAAAATCGTAACACAGTCATTTCAAAATGGATTTTGTTCTCATGAAATAAGAATTTTCAAAGGACAGCGATGCAATCGGCCCAGTTGCAACACGTAAGTAAACACAAAATCTCCATAGCCAGGAGGCTCCTCTGTTGTCATTTCCCTTACCCTGATTGCGAATCCGCTTCCGTGAATATGAGTGCCGAAAACCCTAGCTCGCCGATAGAATCTGTCGAGTGAGTTAATGTGCTTCCCACATCCTGCTTCCTGTGATACTTATAGGTGAGACTTAGGGGTGCCGTTGCCATTCACTCTTCTGCCCGAGCTTTCCGCGGTTGATCGGATTTGCACGATCCTGAACATGATTCGAGCATATCACCTCGCTACCGGAAGACTGCATCAATCTGAAGACCGTGCCAATCTATTTCCCATTCTTATCGGTGCGAATCTGTGTCTGGGCCAGAGGCCAGAACCGGCCCAACAATTAAAATGACTAGGGCGGTTAAAAGGTCCTAAACTGTGGGCCTGCAGCTACGGTCGGCCCAAACAAAATCGTCGGGTCCAAATATAACGAAACTAATAATTGTATGACTACCCCGTCAAGGTATACTACCCATCTGGGTTTTAAACAACAAAAAATTTCTTAAAAGTCCGTACCTTTACAGTGTCATCATCAAACTGAAGGTGAGATAAGATTATCTTATTCTTTCCAATCTTGAGAGCTGTAGGGATACTGCTTTTCCGATCAATGCTCATAGTTCTTCTGCTAATTAAAAAAAGGAAGGGCGATAAGGGATCACCCTGCCTTAGTCCGCATAGGGATCAAAAATTTGGAGACCAAAGACTCATGCTCCTATGGAGTTGCCGTAAAATTTTGAAAACCTAAATAGAGGATTACTTAACCCTAATGGAAAGAATTATAGAAATTCATGGCAACAAAATCGCTGAAACCATGCCGGACATATGAGCCTTTTGGTCTTTTAGGTATAAACTATTTATTGATGGTTTGAATTTCAGCATGAGACAACAGCAATAGGGACACCACAAGACAATTGAATTTCGGCTACTATCATCATCTACCGTCATAGTTGGCTCCACTGATGTAATGTTTATCCATATAAGTCTAAAAACATTGTATTCTAGTGGGTTTCGGCGACTTTGTCAACTCTAATTTACAAATTCAAATTAAGAACTCTTTCAACTAGATTTAAATAATTCTTAATTAAGTTAAAAAATAATCACTAGAATCTCAATAAAGCCCATTTTGGCGCAGACTTCTAAAAATTATAATTAGATTATAAGAATTTTTTTTTAAAGAATAAGTATTTTGTGCGGTAAAAGTATTTCTACTTGTTCTTATTTTTAGAACCTCCCACTTCTAAAAAATAAGCATGTCATGATATGCTTTTTTCCTTCTAAAAATTCGAATGACAATTTTGAAATTTTGTCCATATTATCATCATTAGTTAGTTAAATGAAAGTTATTTTGGTAATATATTATTAATCTTATATTATATAATCAAAATTGAACTTTAAATAAATATTTTTTAAGAACTTGCACAAAACACCACACATTCTACAAATAAGAACAAGTAGGAAAAAAATGGTAGAAGAAGTAGTAGAATAAATACAAGAAGTAACATACGAACCTTTGCGCAAAATAGGGCCAAAGTATCATTTTTTTGTATAATATTTATAGAGGAATGATATTTGTACCTGATATTTGACACATTTACTAAACACAAATATGTATCAATAATCTAAACCACCGGTTTGGGATCTCACTGCACACAATGCAATGCCTATGTGGTACTGCGGGATTAGTATGGCAGGTAGGCCAGTGTTTAATACTTTTGCGCGAATCCATTGACTGACCAATCTCGCAGTGCCACGAGAGTACTATATATTATACAGTGATTATATACTCCCCAATTCCCTAAACCATAGTACGATACCAACCTAAATTATCTTATTATAACGTTGTCCAAGATCAAATTGTATGGAACAATAGTGAAACTATTGATGTGCACCATCCACGAGAAAAGCAAGCAGAGTTTTGAATTTTGAACAACCTTAAATAAATGAATCCAAACAGTTAGTATAAACATTGAATGCACCCCACATTCTGGACCAACGAACGAAGAAAAATCCGCTCATTCGAAATTCAAACTACCAATCACGGTCCATCATCACATCAATATGCCCTGCAAAGTGGACGACTGAATTTCAAACTTTGGATCGCATGAGTAAAAAATAAGAAGAATAAACTGAAAAGACCACCTCGAAAAAAATGGCTACTTCCTTAGTTGCAGAATCCAAATCCAAATCCAAGCCAACAGAGAAAGAAGAGCGCAGAAATGTAGAATGCTTCTTCTTCTACTGCTACTATTTGTTCTTCTTTCACGAATGCAACTCTTGGATAACCAAACAAAAGCCAACAATTATTTTTTCCCAGTTGAGTATGAAGATTAGTACAGATATAAGCATTTCCTAAAATGGGAATATGGCGTGGTTACCTTAGGAGCTCTCCATCTTTTGAAAAGACCTTTAACTCGGGATTTTCTGAAGCTAAAACTCTTGATTATCCAGAGTAATTTGAACTTTAGGGATTTGGGTTTCCTGGGAAAAGAGGATTCGGATTCAGATTTGATTTCCAAAAGATGGGAAGGGATCCTGGAAAAACTTGCAAATTGGCACAGGTTTTGAAAACTTGAATTCGAAATTACACTTCTTAGCCATGAATCGGAACCGGAGGCTTAGAGTCCATACCTGCTGGTGGTGCAGGTGCGCCATCAGCAGACCCAACCCAGATAGTCCTGACGGCCCGCAACCACAACAGCAACGAATGCGGGCCAGCAATTGCAGATCGTGTGAAGCTAAAGCCGGGCAGATTTGATATCGAAGCGGTTAGGCTTCACGACTCAGGGCGGCCTCATACCCAGTAATTGGCAATTTTTTTATTATAAAACTATTTAGTAGTAAAACCATTTAAATATCAGAATCTATAACCGGTTCTTGAAAATTTTCAACGCGAGATTTAAGAAAATATTTTAGAACTTGTAAGTCGTAACACACAGTTTAAAGGTAGGGTTAAGTTCGCTACTATTAAAATGCCTATCAAATAAAAATAATAATTAAATAATAAATATATCGAAACTATATGATATCAATGTCAAATTAAAGCTCACGAAGCGCTAATAATTATGGTGGTCTATGTTTCAGCAAATGATAAACAACTAAGTGAATAAATCAATTTGTACGAGGTGATACGAGAAATGAAATGTCTATTAAAATAATAATATAAATAATTGAAGAATTACTTAAACAATGCAGAAATTGAAAACCCAGCATGGGTAATAGATGCCGATAAAGTTAGAAAATAAGAACAATTGAAGCGAAACGAACCCTTGAACCGAACCCCGATCCCCATGTTCGACGAACACCGAGCGGAGGCCAATCCGGCAACCCTGAAGGTCAAAAATAAGGATTTGGTGAGTCCTGATGCTATGGATATCACCGAGAGTCCTGATTTTGTTCGGATCGAAGCCCCTCTCCCTCCTCCCGGCTCGACGAATGAGTGGGTTTCGGAACCCTTGACGGAGACAGATCTAAATTCCTGGCAGGCCAGCACGACCCTGATTGCTCCCACTGATAAGGTTCCAAAAGATCCCCTTCTCACAGAGGTTGGGCAGCAAGTTCAGACACCTCCCGACTCCCGAGCCTCTCCCTCTGTCTTGTCATTCCGGGAGGCTCTTGCACCAAAAATTCCGAAGGAACAAGGCGGTACGAGCCCATTTACACGGATGCCCATTATCGTAGCTGCTGAGGAAGTCCAGCACTCGACGGTGGATGGTAAACACTGTGTTACCTTCTCCGATAGAATCAATCAAGCTATGGATCAGAATATGGAGTTTATGGTGTATATCAAACCGCTGAAACAGGTTACGAGCTTCAAATCCCTTTATCAGAAGTTAATTTTGCTTTGGCAACCAAGGGGTAATATTCATCTGTTAGATGTTGAAAGAGGATATTACCTAGTGAAGTTGGATTATAAGGAAGACTATATAAATGCTCTACTTGGAGGCCCCTACTCGATTGTAGGACACACGCTGAATGTGCATCCCTGGCATCCTGCTTTTGACACAAGATCTGGTCATTTAGAGTCAGTCATCTCTTGGATTCGTATACCTGGTTTGCCTCCTCAATTTTTCCAGGATGCTTTACTTCAGGAGATCTCCAGACCTATCGGTTCTTATCTGAAGGCCGACACACACACCATCCAGGCTACCAGAGGGCTATATGCTCGTATTGCTGTCCGTTTGGATCTCACGAAACCTCTAGTGTCATGTGTTGTGGTGAGGGGGTTGAATGTAAAATCTGCTATGAGGACCTTAATAATGTATGCATCGGATGTGGGATGTTTGGACACCTGGTGCACTCCTGTTCTGCAGTTAAAGGAACTCCGAGGTCTTTGCCAAAAGGAGACAACACCGCAGCTGAAAATGTACCCAAGGGTCCCATTCCAGATGTTAGCTTGGAAGGGGATGAGGCCCAGGGTAAATTATTGGAGTCTCTGCCAACTGATTCATCACTGGTAGCCGGAGATATGCCTTGGCTGATCGCTGAAAAGAAACGCAGAAGCCCCAGAGCTGGAACTAGTGGAGCATTTTTTCCAGGTAATAAAAATCAGTTTACTTTCGGTGCTAACTCACGTTATGCTGTGCTTGCAGGCATTGCAGATTCTGGAATTCTAAATGATGTAAGCTCGGCTCCAGCAACCACCTTGGTACAACCTCTACATCCTGCACACCATTTTGCATATAACAGTAAACCCAAAGTTGGGACGAGGAGAGTCAAAATACAAACTCAACATGATGGTAAGCTTAAAGCTAAGTTGATCCTACAGCCAGACATGGATACCTCTCCTCCACCCAAACGTAAACATCCAAGGAATTCCACACCGACACCCAACCATCAGAGTGTTGCTATGGCGCCAGAACTGTCCATCCCATCCTCCTCTACAGCCTCCACAATCACCCCAAATGCTACCCGTGCCCTCTCAATCCTTCCGAATGGTTCTCTTATTCAGTCCCATATTGCTATCAATGTCCCTCATCCACTCTCAATAGACTCTGCTGGCTCTTCTGCTTAGCTAGCTCAGGCTGCAACCAAAGTACCACACACCCGGGCCTTTCATATTAAGAGATCCTCCGTGGTTCCTTCTGGAGTGGTCCTGTTTTGGCAAAGGATACTACTTGACAGGAGGAGCCCCCCGATAATACGGACATGAACATTGACCCCGGTACGCAGTCGGATTCAGGTATGCTGACTGACAATGGAATGCATTTGGATGCAGGTATTCTGACTAACTCTGGTATGCTGGTGGACCAAGTTTCTGGAGGTGTATCCCCTCCGGCAAGGGAAAACCAGCTTCCTTTGGTTGGGCAGACTCAATAGCTTCTTAGTCTACACCTCACAGTATTTCCCTATCTGTTTTATGGATTTTCACATTCTCTCTTGGAATGCCCAAGACGTTAATAATCTGCATACTATTGATGCTTTGAAGGACATTATCAGGATCGGCAAGGTTAATATGCTATTTATTTTTGAACCCCGAACAAGTGGTCTAGATACTGAAAGGATTATTACAAGTATCGGAGTTGGTTTCTGCAGATCCTTCTGCATTGAAGCAGTTGGATTCTCCTGGGGTATCTGGATGGTATGGAAAGAGCACACGGAGGTTACCATCTTAAATTACAATAGGCAGTTTATTCATGCAGTCATCTCCCCACCAGGGATTCCTAGCTTCTGTGCTACTGCGATGTATGGATCCCCGAATCCCAAAATTAGGTGCTCACTGTGGGAGGAACTGTCAAGGATTTCAGATGATACTACACTTCTGTGGGTCTTGGCTGGAGATTTTAACTCGTTCTTAATCACTGCTGATAAAACTGGTGGGAAATTTTCCATAGGCTGTCGTCAATTTAGAGAGTGGCTTCAGTATGCTGATGTATGCCCCTTGGACTTCTCTGGGTCACGTTTCAGTTGGCGAAGAGGTACTTGTCATGAGCGCATTGACTGGGTTATTGCGAATCCAGCTTACCTACACTTATTCGATGGATGCAAAGTGACACATTTACCTCGAATATGTTTGGATCATTCACCCATACTTCTTCAGATGAGCAGCCTGGAGGACCCTCATATTAATATGTCTTATTTCCGATATCTCAGAGCCTGGGAAACACATGGTCATTGGAAAGACTGGCTGAATTCACATTGGACTAATGATTTACCTCTGATGGAAGGACTTGCTAATCTGGTGGTTCATCTCACGGATTGGAAAGCATCTCATTTTGCGGATGTCTTTCGGGCCAAAAGGAAACTCTCTAACCGTATTCAGGGGATACAGAAGGCCATTGAAAACCAGTCGACTAATTATCTGCGTAGTCTAGAAGCTAAATTGCTCCGAGAAATGGAAGAGATTCTCACTCGGAAAGAGTTACTTCTTAGACAAAACTCGCACTGCAATTGGATTATATTGGGTGACCGTACATCTACTTATTTCCATTCCAAACACAAGTTCAGGCCAAGCAGGAGGAGAGGTTTTTGTATACAGATTGCAAATTTAGCATGGTGCTCAGACAGCCTAATTCTGATACAGGAGGTCACGGAATACTATAAACAGGTGTATGCTGCGCAATCAGGAACTACAAGGGATCAACCCATATATTTACTTTCTGGAAGATTCCACCCGATTTCTAGGGAGGAGTGGTATCTTCTAAGTCAAGAAGTTGAGCCAACTGAAATTAAAAAGGCTCTTTTTGACATGGACCCTGACAAGGCACAGGGTCCTGACGGCTTTTCTGTAGGATTCTATCAGCACAATTGGGATATAATCTCACCATCTCTGATTGTTTTTGTGATGTAGGTCTTTCGTACAGGTGAAGTCCCGGAGCTGGCTAATAAAGGAATGATTTCTCTGGTAACCAAGATTACTAAGCCGGAAGCATTTGGACATTTTAGACCTGTAACACTCATCAACCTATCCATCAAAGTGGTCACAAAGGTGATGGCCAACCATTTCAAAAGAGTCATGCCAATGTTGATTTCTCAGAACCAGGCTAGCTTCATCCATGGAAGGTCGATCACCGAGAATATCATCATGGCTCCGGAAGCTATACACACAATGAGGACTTCTAAAAGTAAATTGCAATGATGGCGATCAAAATCGACTTGGCAAAAGCTTTTGACAGAGTTGAATGGTCGTTTATTCATGAAACACTCACAGATGCTTGATTCCCTCTTATGCGGATCAAGGTGATAGTGTCTATGTTGGAAACCAGCTCGACTCAACTCATATGGGATGGCTTAAGGGGACCCAAATTTAAGCCTCGGAGGGGAGTGAGGCAGCGTGATCCGATATCTCCTTACCTCTTTATACTGTGCATGGAGAGAATGTCTCAGAGTATCCACGCTGCAGTCAACCAGGGCAGATGGAAGCCTCTAACATTTGGTCGAACAAAATGGCCTCTGTCACACTTACTGTTTGCTGATGATCTAATCCTATTTGCTGAATGTTCTGCTTAACAAGCAATGCTTATCAGGGAAATTCTAGATTCTTTCTCAGCCTCTTCGGGCCAAACCGTCAACACCTCTAAGTCCGTATTCTGGACCCCTCCCACAACCAATTCGACCTTAGCAGCTGAGGTGAGAGACATTCTGGATATTAATCAAGTGGAGGATCTGGGGATATACCTTGGAGTCCCTATCTTACATGGTCGGGTGAGGAAAGAGATGCATGCTAAACCATTGCTGAAAATGAGAAAGAGGGCTGCCCAATGGACCAAGCGGCGCATCTCACTTGCAAGGTGTCTTGAACTCTGCAGAACCGTGCTTAGTGCCATTCTGTTGTACCATATGCAGACTACTTTTGTCCCAATCGCCACAGGTCTGGAAATGGACCGAGTGGTTCGGGAGTTCCTCTGGAATGGTTTCTCTGACCAACAGGGTCACTCCATGGTTAACTGGGATACGGTTTGTCTTCCTAAGTCCAAGGGAGGCCTTGGGATTTAGAAAACTCGGGATACAAACCGCGTCCGAATACTGAACCTAGCATGGGAATTGTTTGCGACGGATGGCAGAATGTGGGCTGAGCTATTTCGGGCGAAATATTGCATAAAAGATCGAGGAGCATATGTACTGCAACTTAACAGGAAGGGATCGCATATCTAGTCCTGCTTGGTTAAATGCTTGGTCACTATACAGGATCACGCTATTTGGCTAGTTGGGGTTGGAGATCGAGTCCGGTTTTGGGAAGACATCTGGTGGCCATTTTACTGCCCCCTGTTTGAAGAAGCGCTGATCCAGTTAGGTAACAATGATCTGGAACTAACCGTTAATAACTTTCTTGATGTTGCAGGAGATTGGGACATTACCAGACTTCGTGGAATGCTGCCAGCAGAGGTTGTAGCACAGATTATTACGGTTTTCCCGCCATCCAATGAGGCCCCTCCGGACAGACTTGTATGGAGCTCAGATAGTGGACAGTTCACGTGCTCATCAGCTCGGACCTGGATCCAACAGCAACTAGCTGCTCAAGATGATCCTTTCTGGAGCAAGCTGTGGAAACTCCAAATCCCGGAGACCATCAAAGCCTTCCTTTGGAGACTCATGCATAATACGATCTGGACAAATGCGGAGAGACACAGAAGGGGGATTTCCTTCTCTAATGCTTGCCATATTTGCTCCCACTGTGAGATCATTCTGTATGCTTTATGTGATTGCTATCGTTGCAGGGAAATATGGGGACAGCTTAATCCCCCTTGCTCCTTCTATAACACACAATCACACCAGGAATGGATTATTTCTAACCTAACCTTGGATTCGAGTTCTAATCTTTGGCAGGTTACCTTTAGTTTGTCTTGCTGGAAGATTTAGAACTCCAGGAATGTTGAGATTTTCCAAAACCAGGCCATCAAAGGAAAGGATTTATATCCGGCAATTATGGCCTCGGTGACTGAAACACAAAGAGCCTTCGCACTACATTCCATACAACTTCGGAATAGAGCAAATTCCACACCACATTCAATTCTAGTTTCGGACCCTAGTCATCTCCCTCCCCCATCTTTTGTCTTGCAGGTTGATGGAGCAGTCTGTAAACATAACAGACGAGCAGCTTGTGGAGGAATTTGGAAGGATAGCAATGGCTTCCCTCGAGCTGGATTTTTCGGATGGATTGGAATTTGCTCCAGTACTACAGCTGAGTTCTGGGCGGTCCTTCACGGTCTTCTCTTTGCCAAACGGATACAGCTGATGCACGGGGTCATTGAATCAGATTGTAAGATTGTGGTGGATGCTGTCCTGGAAGTATCTGTGAATATACTGCACCAGGGCCTCATTCATGAGATCCAGGGTCTACTTCGTGAGCTATCTTGTTCCATTCGACACTGTCCGCGCAACCTGTTACCAGAGGCGGATGCGCTTGCTAAGAGGGGGCTTGCAAATACTGGAATTAGTATACATTTCCTTGAACCTAATGCTTCAGCTACATTATACACAGGAGAAGCAGCTGAGCAGGGAAGAGTTTTGGATTCTCAATCTCAACAGCCTGATTCGGATTCATTTATAGATACTACGGACAACGGGACTTCCTCGCTTCATCACTTCAGGCTACCTTGACAGATATGGAGTTTGGATTGTGTTTATGTTTAGTTTTTTCTTTTCTTTTTGAACTGGCCGTGTCGGCTTCCAATGTATAAAAAAAATTCATTAATTCGGTTTGCAGACCTTAATGAACAGAGCTCAAACATGAAAATCTATTCGTTAAGCTTAATAACAAGTTTGGTTCGTTAAGCTTAACAAATAAGTTCGGTTCGTTCGTTAATCTTAACAAATAGAGATCGAACATGGATTTGTTCATTCGATCTTGGTACGTTAAAGTTAAACAATGTTTTTTTAATGATCGTTAGGGGCTTAAAATTTTAAATTAATTTTGATTATGTTTGATACCATATCAAACAACCCAGAGCAGTTACATTGATTTCAGTTTAAAGTGATTGCAATGTATTCGTACATACACATCCATGTAATTTATTTACCAATCAATGTAATTGTTTTTGTTTGAATAAACCATTGAATGATGGTGAAAGTTTCAATTAGTCCTTACTTTTCATTATTTTCATTACTCATTAATGCAGAACGAACAATCTCGAACAGATAAACGAGTCGAACATGAACGACCGCTAACCATCCCATTCGCGAGCTTATTCGCAAACTGTTTGTGAACAGTTCGTGAATCTTAACAAACAGAGCTCAAACATGAAGTTTTATTCGTTAATATTAACAAGCTCGATTCGTTCGTTAAACTTAACAAACAGAACTTGAACCTGGTTTGTTTGTTCGAGCTCAATTCATTTACAGCCCTATGTGGAATATATATTTGTCCAGAATCAATTGTGGAATTTAATCTTGGATAATTGTTCAATTAATTAAAGATGGTTTTGTCCTTTACGAATTTTCATTTGAACTTGGCTTGCGTTTTCTATAATAAATTTGTTTCATGTACTTTTTTTTCTCACAAATCACATGTTTTAAATCTATATATTAACGGGCAATGGATACGACATTCCCGTCCCCTCAAAAATATCACAATCTGTGTCGTTTGGACGCGTCATTACCTGTGTAACCATGGTTTCACACCCGCCCAACCGTGGTTTGGTCAATTGTTTTCAATAGGTAATTGACTTCATTTCATTTCAAAATAAATATATATAGTATTTACATCACGGATTTCCTAGATTAAGTGTCTAGTGAACATCAAAAAGGTGTATGGCTTCCTGCGATCTAGCTACATTTGGGTTATTGCACCATTCGTTTAATGTCATGAGCAGTGGTCTCATCTTCTTAGCCTCTAGCCAATACCATGTCATGCGCTTGGCTGTTTCTACTAGGTTAGTTGGGCCCTCCGCATCAAAGCGTACACAGTTTCTATCTTTCCACAACAACCATATCATTGCTTGCCATATGGCTTTAGCAATTAACCTCCTTTGCCTTCCTGAGAAGCAGTTTATGAACACTGAAAAGTGTTGCAGCGTTGTCGTTTGCTAAGGCATGCTGATATCCAACCAGCTTCACATTTCGCCCCAGATTTCTGTTGCGTGGTTACATGTAACAAATAAATGATATGCTGATTCCTCCACCAAGCCACACCATATGCATATGCTCACTGCATCCTCAATGTGCACTCCTCTTCTTTTAAGATTGTCGATTGTCAGGATCATGTCCTGCATCAGACGCCACGATAGTCCTTGCACCCGTCTTGGTGCTATCTTGTTCCACATTTCTGCAAGGTGTTGTCTGCTATCATCCTCTATTGGGAATTTGCTGCAGAATTGGGACTAGACCAGCTTACCGCCACTCAAAGTACTTTTTTACTAGCAGGATTGGGACCAGATCTACATATTGTGTATCTGGCGTGGTGTGTCGAGCGTTTGGCCGTAGATTTGTCCAAAGAAGGTGTATCAGAATAAGTAGGGTTAACTATGTGAAATCACACATTTGGTGCGCATCTCCCTTGTTGTGCTCAATTCTAATATGCGCCATTGATCTAGCAATCTAACGGTTCAAATTAAATATGTCATTTAAGTAATTTTAAGGACACATCTAATCTAATTTGTCAGATTGACAGATGAATGACTCCACACTTACCAAACACAACAATATTGAGTACCTGATAATTCATAATGGATTAAATATTACTATTGTTTACAATAAATTGGATATTTGGGTTGGGCTTCAATGTCCTCCTCCTCTCCTTATGCCAACTTGTATTGGGCTTCTTCTGTTACCTACATTAAAAATTCTAAGGTATCAAATTATATCGATCAAATAATAATCATTCACGTCAGGTTTGAACCTGTTAATTGTTATGACTTAATCGTGGTGGT
>JAOYMZ010062170.1:0-12905 GCA_025802335.1 Pinguicula primuliflora
TTTGAATGTGTTCTAAGAGCTCTAGATTCACATTTACATAGGTGAGGAATCCTAGGAACTAGATCACAAGGGTGAACCCTGACACTACACACCTAAATCACCACCGTCCTTGGGGTTTCAAACTGTGAGTGTAGAATGAGATTGAAGTATATTGTATTTTGCTCATTTAACAGATGCTGTGAATTGGGATCCTTCCAAATGAGGTTCAGAGTCTTCGTTTGAACTTGTGCTTCTCTGTGATTACGAACTCATCAATGATGTGATGCATGACTCTGTGGCATAGCAAATGGTGTAAAGCTATTGCTCACACTACAAAAATTTCCTCTTCAAAGTTAATATCGGGTCCAGGTACCGGATTACCCGATACCCTATACTCGAACCGATACACAGTACCCATGGGTAATGGGTCCGAGTCCGAATCGGGTATCGAGTAACTCGATACCCACGGGTATTTTGTGCACCCCTGGGCCCCAATTAGGGATACTAATCAAGTGAATAATCAATATTTGGCTGATTATGAGTTGACTAGGGATAGAGAAAGAAGGGTTAGAAAAACTAATTTGAAATATGTCAATTATGCAGAAATTATGGATTATGCACTTGTAGTAGGACAACAAATTATATTTTATGAACTTGAAAATTATTTTGATGCAATTAGATGTGAAGATTCTGAAAAATGAAAATTAGTAATGAATGATGAAATAAAATCTTCGAATACTAATAATACTTGGGTCTTGGTACCTAAACACAATGTTAGAAAAGTAAAAGAGCCTAAATGGATTTTTCAAATTAAAGAAAGAAATACATATTTCGAAAATGTGAGATTTAAGGCTAGATTAGTAGCAAAGGGATTTAGTCAAAGAGAAGGAATTGACTTTAATGAAATTCTTACTATTCGAATTTTACTATCCTTAGTTAAATTTAAAACAATTCGAATTTTACAATCCTTAGTTGTTTGGCATGATTTGGAGTGTGATTAATTAGATATAATAACTGCATTTTATATGGTAATTTTTTTTTGCAAATTTAAGATTTTATTGCAATAAATGTGTTTGGTGCCAAGCACATACACGGTCCTCTCGACCCTTCCAACGAAATGACTTAGGATGATATATGTCCACCTCCTTAAAACCTCTTTTCGGCAAACCTCTCTTCATTTTCGTAGCTTGCATTGTACAGGATATCAATTAGATATAAAAACTGTATTTTTATATGGTAATTTTTTTTTTGCAAATTTAAGATTTTATTGCAATAAATGTGTTTGGTGCCAAACACCTACATGGTCCTCCCGACCCTTCTAACGAAATGACTTAGGATGATATATGTTCACCTCCTTAAAACCTCTCTTCGGCAAACCCCTTTGTTTACTTCCGTGCTCTGCTAGAAGATCTGCTACCTGGTTCAACTCCCTATAGCAGTGTTGGTTCCTGGATTGTTTGAATTGCTGCTGGAGAGCCAGGATTTGAGACACCTTATGTCGGATTTTCCATGGAGGTGCTTCAACCTGCAAAACGCTGTTTACTAAAACCAGAGAATCAGAGTTAATAATAATGTTCAGGTACATGTTCTGTAGGGCCAATTCCATCCCAGTTTTCAATGCCTCAGCTTCAACTTCTATAGGGGAATCGCACTGGATTTTGGCATAGAAAGATAGCTTGTGCATTCCATGTGCATCCCTGAAAATTCCGCCCACGCCTGTAGATAATATTGTTACACTGCCATCAATGTTAAGTTTCAGTAATGAACTTGTTGGTGGCTCCCAGGATATGGCTCTAGAGATGATTAGAGTTGCATCCCGTAGGGGGATATTCAATACAGCCAGAATCTGTTTCCCTTGTGTGTGTGTTGGGGAGCAGAAATCACCAGATAGAAATACATCTTTTAATAGATTTAGACAGGAATAAATTACTGGTTCTGAGTTCAGTTTTGAGGAGCCAAAACTGATACCACATCTTAACTTCCAAACTTCCCAGCAGATGAATATAGGTAGTGACTTGCGAATGAAACTTGTGGCTTTCTATTAGGTGAGCAAGAAGAGTAAGGGGTGCATAGTTCATGTTCATGAGATCTTCAAAATATTTCCAAACCTGGGATGCTAGCTCCCCTGCAGATAGTAGATGGTTCATGATTTCGACATTTCCCACTTCAGCCCAACAAGAACATCTAGAGGTCATTTGTATTCCTTTTGTATGCATGTTATCATCAACAGGGAGGATATGATGCAAGACTTTCCACATGAAAATACTGATTTTTGGGGGATGTTTTTGTCCCAGATCCACTTGAAACTGATATTGGTTTCAGGCCTTCTCCTGATTACGCGCCAGAATGATTTAATACTGAAATTACCTTTTGGATCTGGTTTCCAGATTATTTGATCAACTCCTTCCGCCAGTATTGGGACCTGTTCAATGATAGGAACAAAACCAGGTGCTATAGAAGTCATCAGCATAGGAGTATTTCAGTTGGATTTTATCCAGAATTCACTGACTTTCATATGATCCAGAAGATTATGAAGATGAGATTGAAACTGTCTATTGCCATGCCACTCATCTTTCACAAAATTGCAATCCCCTGATCCCAGAAACCATAGAGTATGTTTGAGCATGATAGACCGTGCAGAAATAATTCTTTTCCAGCAATGAGAGTCATATGCTCTAAGAATCACCACAGTAGGATTTTTGAGAGAGCAATATTTTCGCAACATAAAGGTAGACCAGAGGCAGTTATTTTGTCTAAGTCTCCACCATAGCTTCATACTGAAAGTGCATATAATTTCAGACAGTTTCCTGCACCCCAACCCACCCTCAGATTAGGGCATGCATATTTTATCCCAAGATCTCCAATGTAAGTTGTTCTTTCCATCAAACTGGCCCCGAAAAAAATTGGAATCATTCTATCTATTTTATGTACTATCCCAATAGGAGGTTCAAGTACCATAAGCAGAAATATAGGCATGCTCAACAATACATGTTTTTATATGGTAATTTGGATGAAGATATCTTGATAGAACAACCCTTAGTATATGTTGGTAAAAATAATCTTGATTTTGTTTGCTTGTTGAAAAAGTCATTATATGGATTGAAACAAGCACCTAGACAATGGTATATTAGATTTGATACATTTATTACTAGCTTAGGTTTTGTTAGAAACAATTATGATACATGCTTTTATTTTTTGTTTAAAGATGATATTGTGGTTTATTTGTTATTATATGTGGATGATATGCTGCTAATTAGTAAGTCTACATTTGAAATTGATTCTTTGAAGTTGAAATTAAAATCTGAATTTGAGATAAAAGATTTGTGGGAGGCTAAGAAAATATTAAGAATAAAGATTTATAGAGATAGGAAGAATGGAGTTTTAAAGTTGCATCAAACATCTTATGTTTTTTTTTGGTAAGTATCAAACATCTTATGTTAAGAAGGTTTTACAAAAATTTGGATTTAAAGATGTTACATTAGTATCTACACCATTAGCATTACATTTCAAATTGAGTAAGAATCAATGCCCTAGCTCACCTTCTGAAATTTTAGAAATGAAAAATGTGCGTTATTCAAATGTATTAGGTTCATTAATGTATGCTATGGTTAGTATTAGGTCAGACTTGTCATTTGTAGTTTCATTTCTTAGTAGATTTATGTCTAATCCAGGATTAAGCATTGGGCTGTATTAAAATGAGTTTTGAGATATTTGAAGGGAGCTTGTGATTTTGGTCTTGTGTTTAAAAGGAATTTCGAAAATATAAATTTGAGTGAGTATGTTGACTCTGATTTTGCTGGTGATTTTGACTCTAGGAAGTCAGCTACTTGTTATCAATTTTTATTAAGTGAAAATTGCATTAGTTGGAAATCTCAATTACAACATATGGTTGCTTTATCTACGATAGAATCTGAATATATTGCATTAACAGATTGTTTTAAAGACTGTATTTGGTTAAATGGGTTATTGAGTGAGTGCGGAATATTAAATGAAGTAGGGACTGTTTTTTGTGATAGTCAATCAGCTATACACCCTAGCAAGAATCCAGTATTTCATGAAAGAACAAAACATATAGACGTGAAATTACATTTTATTAGAGACATTATAGCTGAAAAATGGATTTTACTTGAGGAAATTGATACTAATTTGAATTCTGCAGATAAGAGAATCAAGATAGTTTCAAATTTAAAGTTTCAATTCTGTTTAAAACATATTGTAATGTATTAAAAGTGTAGCTTAATGTTTTTGTTGTGATGTATATTGGTTTGTGTAAATCTTGAATTAGGATACTGTAACTTTGTAAATTCAGAAGACTGAAGAATACTGGACTTTAGATTCAAGGTGAAGATTGTTGGAAATGAGCCCAAATCCAAAGCCCAAATTTGAAGTTGGTTCGTCTATGCCTATTCGAGGCCCGAAAATGGAGTTTTCTCTATCCCATTTAATTTTACATTGCACGTCAAAAACACTGCATTTTATTTTTAATTACACAACACCCACTTACACACCACAAAATACATATAGAGCCAAAGGATTAATAAATTTGGAAATATGGACCGTAACTAGTTTATGAGCCCATTTATGGATTTCGAAAGTCATTGGCCAAGTCTTCTATAGACGTTTGGGCCGAGACTGACAAGAATGCAATTTGATTTTTCGCCCATCCCATTTAACCCTCAGCCCAACCTATTTCTTTACAGCCCATTCCATTAATTACCTATTCATTTATTATGCCCCAATTCTTACCTGCAGCCCATTTCTGTTTTAATTGCAGCTCGTGAGTTAGAATTGTATCGAACCTTTGAGAGCCATTATAAATCCCCCCTCCCTTCACATGTTATCGTCACTTTTTCACTCTTTTTATCTCTGTCGCAATTTTCTCTCTCGCAGCTCCTCTCTCTCGCTCGCGAAAAACCCTAGCTCACAGATTGCTCTAATCTTTCGACACCTTTTCTTCTACCTTCGGATTTGAGCAATCTCTTACTATTGAAGTGTAAATCCAGTCGTTAGAATCGGTATTTCACAGTGAAGAGGCCTTTTTCGAAGTTGTTTCACACCGATCTATGGGTGTTGTTGGCAAATTCACCGTGTGTTCTTGTCGCGATTGATGGTTCTGGTGTTTTTGTGGCTTCTCTATTGCAATACATCGAAAGATTTTGAAGATCTACTACTTTATGGCTTCAATCGGCCGATTTACATTTGTGCACTATTATTTTCGTTTCAGTTTTTTGAAAAAACTTCGAAAGACAAATTGAGTCAGATTTACTATTCTTTGTAGATCCACACATTTTTCTGTCCTATCAATCGATTGCGCGACCGCGGTGAAGGATACAGAAGTGATGGTCGCCATTACTGCAAATCAACAACAAATCGAATTCAAACAGGGAAATGGATATCCGTGGAAGAAGACACCATGGAGAAAATGGAAAAAAGGAGTGGATTTCAAAGATTATCCATCTCCCATGTTCACAATTTTGAGTAGCCTCTCAAAAAGGCGAGCGAACGGATAATTCAAATTTTGTATCCAACAAAACAGGGAGACCAGCGCCGAACGCGGTGGCGCTCATCAGTGGAGTGGAAAAGAGAAGGCAATCATCACCACTAACCCGATGCTCCTCAATGACAACCATGACAAACTGGTAGCCAATAATGAAGGAGAACCGAGCTGTGTGGGTTCATCCCGTGAGACGGGCAAAACTCACAGCAACAATGCGAACAACGATGAGGAAGGATGGACTACAGTCACTAAGCGTAAACCTATTTTTCAGCTCCTGAATCTCCAAGGGCAGACACAACTGACGAAGAAACAAGGGCGGCAGCACTATGACCGAATCTGAGAAATGAGATCTCGGCTGTCATCCCTGTACTCACGAACTTTCCTCCAAATTGGGATGCTGATAGAATGGCTATATCTTCAAGGGGTATGGAGGCCTGTTCGACGTATACATTACCCCTAGAATGGGTTTGAATGGAAAGCGATATGGATTCAACAGATTCGATGCAAAAATGGATCCGACAAAGATGGCAGAGAAGTTTAATGGCCGAATACTGGCAGGCTTCAAGATCCAGGTTAATGTAGCCAAATATCGTGGTGTAAAATCAATTATTGGGCCATCTCCTGCAGCTAACAGCTCACCTGCAACCAAGACAGAAATAACTCCTCAGCAAGCAGTTAACACTGTGCGCCCAGGAGTAACATATGCAGGATTAGTGAACCCAAATGGAGATGCAATTATGAAAGCTGCTGCAGACGAAATAAAAGTCTCCCACCTAACAAATCCTGAGGATACTGTGTGGTTAAGGGATGCAATTATTGTGGAGATCAAAGATGGGGACATACATGAAACTAGAAATAAACTTTCTCATTCTGGTTTCGTTGGGGCCATAGTGGATCTAATCACGGGAGACAAAGCCCTGATAAGAGGATTGGATGAGGATCAGTCTAAATGCCTACTGGACCTGGGAAATCAGGCTCATAACACACTCTTCCATACATTCAAAGGATGGGAACTTGACTCTAAAATCCCAAAAAGAAAGACTTGGCGGTGCCTATTCGGAATACCTTTCCCTTGTTGGAATAATAGAAGCCTAACATGGATAGGATCTCAATTTGGAGTAGTGCAGCAAATTGACAAAGATACCAGTGAACACAAGCAGTTACTCTACTGCAAAATCCAAGTTGAAACTGCATCTTGCAAGTGCTTAAATGGGATTAGATCTATGGTGATTAACTCTAGCTCCTATGATATCGAAATCAATGAGGAAGTAGATGAACCTGCAATGAGCTACATATCACTTATTCACTATCCTACAATTACAGAAGGGGGGATGAAAGCACTGACAGATGGTAGCCCGAAAGAAGGAAAGGATACTTTGGGACTAAGTGCATTGTTTAAGACGCTACCATGTGAATCAACCACTATTTCTGTCCCAGCAAATAGCTTTTTATGTGTGGGCTGTAAGCAGCATAAGGGGGCCATAAAAGAGCTAGGTTTGCTAGAAATATGGTCCGTTATCCAGGGGCTACATGAGCGGGCCATACTCAAGAGTAATGACTCTCTCCCGAGCCAGAGAATGCAGACAAAAAAGAATTGAGATGAGAAGAATAGCAAGGAAGATGTATGCTGCTGCAGTAGAAACAAATATGCAAAACATGTTGAAAGACTGTGAAACAGTCCCGGAAATGTAGATGGATTGCATAAATGTAGCGCTTGGAACTATTAACCTAGCAGCAAATTTGGGTGTGGAACGAAGGGAGGAAAACTTAAGCCAAATTGTGGCCATGGAGGAGTGTGATATCCAGGCAAATCTAGCCTAACTCTCGGGTGATTACCTGTTCTGGTGCACAATACTGGTTTTAATGAAGATTCTGAATCAAAATATTCGTGGATTTGGTAATGGAAGCAGGAAAAGAGAACTTCGACAATTGGTGAATAAATATGATATTGATTTTGTGTCATTGCAGGAAACAAAACAAACCGAGATACATTCAAGAGCTGTTGAACGCTTATGGGGGGACAAGACTTTGAATTTATTTTCCAGCCCTCAACAAGTTTTTCTGGAGGTCTTCTGTGCACCTGGAAAGTTGGGAAATTCTCTATGACTAGCAGCTGGAAATCTAGAAACATGTTGGAAGCCTCGGGGAACTGGTTGGACAAAATGAAACAGTGCCACTAAAAATCCTGAACATTTACTCCCCTTGTTCAATAGAGGGCAAGAGGAATCTATGGTGCAAAATTCTGCAGAGGTTGAGACTTGATCCTACAGCCACATGGTGCTTGGGTGGAGATTTCAATGCTGTAAGACATCCGTGGGACAGAAAAGATTCATCTACAGCCCGTACTGGTGAAATGACAGAGTTTGAGGCTTTCTTACTAGCTACCACACTCATTGACTTACCAATTCAAGCTAAACAATACACTTACTTCCACACCAGGGGATTATGTGTAAGCACGCTTGACAGGATGTTGGTCTCAGATCAATGGCTGACTCTATGGCCGGGCGCTACATTAGAAGTGTTGGACAGAAAATTCTCTGATCACTGCCCACTTATCCTGGTAGGTGAAGCACGAAATTGGGGGCCAATTCCATTCAAAACGCTAGATGCCTGGTTCCAGCACAAAGATTTCAAAAAACTAGTGGAAGAAACATGGACACAGATACTAGTTGCAGGGTCAAGATCATTCATACTGCTCCATAAATTAAAAAAGCTGAAAGCTGTGCTTCGTGAATGGAACAAAAATGAATTTGGAGACCTAAATAAGTAGATTCAGGAGTCATAGACTAAACTTCATCAGCTAGACAACAAAATGGAAGCTCTGCAACTCTCCGAGGAAGAAATACAGTTGAGAAAAGACACAGAAATTCAACTTAGACAGCTTAATGGTATGTTGGACAATATGCTATATCAAAAGTCGAGAAATAAGTGGTTGTAAGAGGATGATGGTAACACAAAATATTTCCATGCATGCCTCAAGAAGAATAGAACACGAAATTCAATTAAGGGGATACAGTTGAATGGATCCTGGATCACTGAAGTTGCTATGTAAAAAATCACATTCATGAGAGTTTCGAAACTCACTTTAAAGCTGATCCTAGCCCCTGCCCCAATCTCAACTGGTCCCTTTCTAATCAAGTGAATGGAGAGGAGAATGATCAACTAACTGCTCCATTCTCTGAAACAGAAGTAGCAGAAGCAATGAGAAGTTGGAGAGCTATAAAAGCCCGAGCCCTGATGGTTTTAATTTTAAATTCCAAAAGCATTTCTGGCCTATTATGAAGGAGGATATTCTAGCTTTCTTCCAGGAATTCTGGTCCATAGGGAGAATTGTTAAAGGCATGAACACTACTTTGGTAGCTCTGGCCCCTAAAAAGGATCACCCAGGATCTATACTCGACTTTAGACCTATCTCCATGGTGAGTTCTATGTACAAACTACTGTCAAAAGTCCTGGCTACTCGGCTCAGTAAGATTCTACCTCGGATTATATCTCCCCATCAAACTTGTTTTATCCACAATCGGTTTATTATGGATAGTGTGGTCCTGGCTAACGAGGTAATAAATGATGCAAAAAGGAAGAAGAAGAGCTGTTCAATCCTAAAAGTTGATTTTCAACGAGCTTTTGGCAGTTTAAGGTGGGATTACTTATGGAGAATTCTTGCAGCTAAAGGTTTAGTCAAAAATGGATTCATTGGATGATGGGATGCATAGAATCGGCCTTTATGTCCATAATTATAAACGGGAGTCCATGTGGTCAGTTTAAAATGGAGAGGGGTCTTTGCCAAGGAGACTCTCTCTCCCCCTGCTATATGCACTGGCAGCTGAAGGTTTGAATGAGCTAATAACAAGACCAGCATTTATGAATCTGCTAAATGGATACGGAGTTGGGACAAATGGACCTCAAATCACCCACCAACAGTTTGCTGATGACATAGTGTTGTTTGGAGATGGTTCAATGCAAGATGTGAAGGTTATGAAACGTATACGGAGCATTTTTGAAGTTATCTCTGACCTCAAGGTTAACTTTCAGAAAAGTAGACTATTTTCTATCAATGTTTCGGCTCCTATCCAAGATGCTCAAGCTGGGATTTTACATTGCAAGATAGACACTATCTTCTTTATCTATTTCGGAATTCAAGTAGGAGCGAATCCAAGACTTGAGAGGATATGGCTTCCAGTCCTAACACAATCTCTAAAAGAATAAATGGATGGGAGAAAAAGTAAATCTCGTTTGGAGGCTGAATCACTTTGATCAGGTCAGCCTGCTGCCCCTCTTCTATTTCTCTATATACAAATCTCCAGCAGGTATTCTAAGAAAAATAGATAGTCAGCTGTCTAAATTTTTATGGTGATCGACTTCTAATGGAAAAAGAAAAATATCGTGGATCAGATGGACTAAACTATGTTCTCCTAAGCAACATGGGGGACTGGGTTTCAAAACCTTAAAACAGTTTAATCATGCTCTACTGGGCAGATGGGGATTTAGACTACTCATGGAACCTAACAGTCTATGGAGGCAAGTTTTAGCTGCATTATATAATCCTATTGATGTTAACAACTTGATTACTGCTCACCATGACGCAATATGGTGGCGAGACATCAAGAAATGGGTACTCTCCTCCTCTTGGTTTAAACAGAACCTATACAAGTGTGTTGGCAATGAAAACTCTACTAAGTTCTGGCTGGAGAGATGGCTAGAAAGTGAAGATATAGCAAAGACATATCCTGCACTCTATTAGAATGTTGTAGACAAGGAAATCACAATTGCAGCAAAAGATTTTTATGACCTAACCTGGAGAACATGGAGATGGAACTGGAATTGGTTAAGAGCTTGCACGGAGGAAGAACTGCTTGAACTTCAAAAACTGCAATCTCAGCTTAACTCTGCTCCTACTGGCTTGAACAACTCGGATCAATGGCAATGGTAGTGCATCAATGCTAACAAATATCCTACAGCAGAGGTCTACAATCAGATTATGCAGACAGAATGGGTTCTTGAAGAAACAGATGTGGAATCGACAAATATCTTGGACAAATTAGTACCTTCGAAGATAAGTTCCTTCTGTTGGCGAGTAGTTCAAAATCGCATTCCAATTGTTGATAATCTGGCCAGAAGAGAGGTCATCAATCACGCAGTTCTATGTCTGCTATGCCTTGAAGATCATGAATCGGTGGAACACTTGTTTCCCCACTGCCAGCATTCTCGCGATGTGTGGCATCTATGTCTGCGATGGCTCAATTTGCCGGCCATTAACAGTGAAGCATATAATTACGCTTGCGCACGAAAAGAGGTACCCGGTGAAAATTCAAGCAATATGGAATCTTATGTGGGAGGAGACGTTCTGGGCAATCTGGAAAATGAGGAACAAAGCCATTTTTCTACAACAAATCCTGGATGCCTGCAATGCATTGAATCTTATTCAGCTGAATCAGTGTTCGAGAAAGCGCTAGGCGAATCTTGGGCGGCCAGTGCGCGTTCAGTGCCTAAGCGGGCTAGTCGTCCGCCTACGCGGGCTATTAAGCGATCTAAGCAGTAATTCGGGCAAGGCGGAGGGCAACATTTTAGCACTTAGGCGGCGCCTGAGTGGTCTAGGCAACCTACTTCTCGAACAGAGACCTGAATACATGGCTCATCTTAAGAGTTCATGGTCAACTAGAATTGAGTTTCGGGTTTTGTAAATGGTGTCGCAAACTCATGTATTAATAAGGGCATGTAAAGTTGTAAATACTACACATGAATAAAATTTTATTACCCACCAAAAAAAGTATCAAACCAATCACTTGTTGCCACGTCGAACCTCCTGATCTAACTAAAATTTCAGTCCTTTAATTAAAAAAAAGAAGCTGAATTCCAATCCATCTATTTATTGGGCTGAAACTTCATTCTCCTACAGCTACACAAGAAGGGCCGAGGTAGAAAAAAAGTTTCATGGGGCTAAAAAAAATTCTCAAGTAAAATGGGTATTTAAAAAAAGAGAATTGGGCTACCCTTGGATTGGGTAAAAATGAACCCAGATTGGAGTCCGGGCCCGTCCAAGGATAGGTCCGCCCTTGCTACATGCCATTCAAAAATTTTAAACTTTATTGTCAGATTAAAATTCTAATTATCCAAAATAAAATACCATTTATTACAATATATAAGTGAATTTTTAATATTAATCATCCGAGATTATCGCATTTGGGTTTAGATCCGTTGTACAGCAATCGTCAGAATCCAAATTATATTTCTTATGGACCATAACATTATGTGTAGGACCACAGTCGAGTAATAGAAGCCCAATTCTACCAAGTTTTTTGTGTTGTGGTGGGATCACGTGTACCCACATGGGTCGGAGCGCTTCACCCCATTCCCCATTTGCTTGCACCCACGTGACCCATAAATCCCATTTGTCCTGAGCCCCATGCGGGGTGAGTCATGGACTACGCTCAACACGTGTCCTCTGTCCGCAATACGTGTGTCCTCGTTATATTTTCTGTTTTTTTTTGGGTAAGTTCGTTATATTTTCTGTAAAAAAACATCCAATCAAAAATAAGTTATAATATATTTGTACAGACTTTTTATATTGAATGAAGGGAATTTACCCATCAAAAAAAAAATATATTGTCGTATCCAAAAACCCATGATCGGACGGCCACGTATTCCCACTCCTGTCCTGATCTACGAATTTCCCTTGTTACCCCCTAACTGAGTCCTATATAAACAGACTCCTCCCCCTTCAAAATGAATCATCATCCATAACTCTTTAACAAACCCAAAAATAAACTACACAAATAGCTCAACCAACTGCGCAATTGAGGAATATCAGAATATGAGTTTCCTGAGCAAACTGTGGATGGCTGCCAGCGTCGCCGTCGTCAACAGTCACTCCGAGCAAGGGATGAAGGTGCATTCCGTCGTGAAATCAGTCACCCAAGGCAACAAGCGCTTCTTTTCCGGCAAATCCGGGAGCCACGGAAAGGATGGGGTCGTCGATGTACGGCCTTCCTCCAGCTTGATGAATTCCAATCTTGGAGGGTATGTCGCCGGCGTCGATGACCGGAGGAAACAATCGGAAGAGTCTCTGCGGCAAGTCATGTACTTTAACTGCTGGTGGGCGAGCTGAGAATTGAGAGGAAATTAAAGCGGGCAAAAAGAATTGCTCCTGTAATGAAAGGAGAAATGGAAGTTATGAATGGACAATGGCAATAATTGATTAATTTCTCACAACCTTTTCTCAGTATTGCTTTTGATTTCTGGATAAAACTATGGGCCAAGCCGAAGCAGTATGGTATGGTTTAATTTTACGGCATTTTTTTTCGGGATGGGAATTGAAAATGGTCTTCCTGATTCATTTTCTGTAGCAATAATGCTACATGTCCCAACATTTTGTTCCTAATTCATCCCTACAAAAATAAAAGATTAGTTATTTAACAGACCAAATTCTTAA
>JAOYMZ010062181.1:0-12905 GCA_025802335.1 Pinguicula primuliflora
TATTTATTATTTAATTAATATTTAATAAAAAAGTATGATAAAATAAATTATAAAATAATAATAATAAAATTGTAGGGATGGAAATTTCCTTATATGGTTGTGAAATATGGAGGATAGATAGGAGAGAGAAAATATAGAGGATAGATAAGAGAGAGAAAAGTGGATTGATATGATAGGTATAGGTAAAAAGGGAGGATACTTCCTCCATAGTTGCGGACAGCCTTATAAAACTAAACTCAGCCTGACATGCAAAAAATAGTTGGTCAACCTGACCCACATTGTAAATGCGTCGGACTAGCCCGATCCACATTTCATACGGGTCAGGCTGACCCAAATCTACTATTTTGATAGGTGGGAGGGGTTGGACCCATTTAACCTAATCCAGATGGTGACCTCTGTATTCGACTAACAGTTAAATAATGAAATGACAAAATCGATCTTATACAATTGAATAAATTTATAATGCAAAAAAACAACCTAAAAATTAGAGATGTTCAAATGACCTCTACCCGACCCGATCATAAGGTCCAACAATAGACCAGCGACCCATACCCGACGGGTAAATGGGTATGCTGCTAGACCTGCGATCCTAGGGTATGATCTAGAATACAAACCGCAACCCAGGCATTCGACCCCCTAGATTTAGGGTCGAATCGAGGCAAGTCAAATGTAGTCATACTTATTCAATATTTAAAATCAAATTTTATTTTGATTGTAGGATTTGAACATTAATCTCTACTATTTTCACTTAAGACGAGTCCGTTCAATGAAGGTTCTTTTTTATTGGTCTTAAACACAACACAAATATTTCTACAAGTAATTATTATTAAAAAATCAAAATAAAACTAAAAATGATTTGTAATTATAAATAAAAAATAACCAATTATATAAAATTAATAAAAAATATATAAATAGTTTAGCGAATTGATTAAAAAATATTAATACATACAATATTATGTCATTACATTTAAAAATAATTTTTTATGTTATAGCAGTTGAATTTGTAATTAATTTAAAAGTTAAAAGTTAGTTCATTAATTTAAAAATTAATTAATACATTAATGAACTAACTTGAAAATTGTAACTAATTTGCTATCAATAATTTAATATATTTAGTTAAATATGAGGTGAGTTCAATGTCAATCTCTAAAAACACTTAAATCTAAGGAAAATGTTGTGCGACCAGCATCTTTCAGGCCCTAAGATTTTGGTCGCACGTTTCATGCCAATATTTTTCGCCTGAGGCATGAGATTTGCGATCCGGATCATCCAGGCTGTTTGGCTCAACTTTTTTTTATTTTTATTATTATTTTAATAAACTTTTCATCTTTCCTACAATCTGAAATATCCGGTGAAACGTTTATCATTTATCAGAATGGAGACCGCCATAATTATCAGCGTGTCATGTGCTTTCATTTGACATTATCAAACCAAACCAAACATACTCAGTAAATCCCGCCCTTAAGCAGAGTCTGGGGAGGATAGGATGTACGCGATCATACCCGCACCCCACAACAGAATGGAGAGATTAATTCCGTTGAGACACCCAGCTCAAAGAAAAGAAAAAAGAAAAAAAGAAAAAAGAAGAAAAAATAAGAAAAAAATTAAAAGAACAAATATGATAATAATAATAAAGTAAAAATAATAGAATAATAAAAAGGAGAACAAGTATAACTGAAATACCTACGTACCCCAACCATTCACCACGCACATACCGAAATAGATTGGTACCTATGCAAATAACGATCAAACTAAATAGCTAAATAACTTTCATTTGACATTACGACTTCATATAATTTCGATGTACTTATTATTTTGTTAATAGTTTATAGGATTTGGATCTAGGGTTTAGGGTTTAAGGTTTGTAGAATTTTGGGTTTTAGAGTTTTTGCGACGAAGTCGCCATAATATTGATTATCATTTTTAATAAAGTTTAGCATTTATGATTTGTAGAGTTTAGAGTTTGGGTTTAGGATTTTAATTTGTGATTATCATTTTTAATAAAGTTTAGCATTATTGAATTACAGCAAAAAGAGTGAAACTAAGGGTGTGTGAAATAAATGACTCTATTTTGGCTTCTAATGACTATAAAGCAAAGAAAAGACAGAATTGTGGAGTTTAGAATAGATTTGAGATGAGAAAATATATCAACTGATTACTTAGTTCAAGAAATAGATATGATGCATTCATGTCATAGGTGTACTTCTTAGGTTGTTTAACACTTGATGTTATAGCTTACTGTCGCATCTATATTTTTCCTAAGCATGATCCTGGCCGTATTTGTTGAGATATAATATTCAAATAAGGAAGATATTGTAAATTAGGTGGGATGTCCTATCCTAAAATAGATCCCTACAATTAAGGGATTGTGGGATTGTGGAGATCGTGTGAGTGTGTGTATGTATGTAACCTCAACACATGAGAAAATCATCAAGGAAAAAAGAAGAAAACAAACGAAGGATCAATATCCTTCTGTGGAGTAGGGATTTCTCGCGAATCACGTAAATCTCGTGTCTCATCTTTATACAAATCATATTCATATTCAAAATGTGGTATCGGAGCAGGTTTGAAGACCTAGATCTCGTCATCTATCAAGAAGAACAGTCCAGAAGTAAAACATGGTGGACGGTGAATCCAGCAGTATCACAATACCACGGACAGAGGTTCAACAATACCTCGAATCTCAATTCAAGCAATATGTGGAGTCTTAGACAGGGGGAAAATCATCGAAGGAGAATGAAGAATCAACCACAGTCATCATTGACATAAAACTGGACCATAACAACTATGTGTTATGGGCCATGAAGATAGAGATAGCACTGATCAGTAGAGACCGACTGGAGTATATCACTGGAGACGCCAAGGAATCGCAGAAAGGCAGTCCGGCATACAATGAGTGGCAGAAGCAGGATACTCAAGTATTTCAGTGGATAACGAAAGTGATTGATCGGAGACTGGTGAATCAATTCATTTATTATCAAAATTCATATGAATTGTGGCAGATTCTTGCCCGGACATTCAATGCCGGCGAAGATAGTCTGCAAATTTTCGACCTTGTGACGAAAGCAGGCCGAATTGTGCAGGGATCACTACAACTTGAGGAGTATTACTCCTCGTACAACTCCCTGTGGATGGAGATTGATCGCCAGAGACCCAATCTGATGCAATGTACGGTGGATATTGCCAAACACAACCAGATCCAAACCGAACATCGATTGTTCAAGTTCTTGGCTGGTCTAAATCCAGTATACAAAGCAATTATTCGAGATATACTCAAGGAGTCACCTCTGCCCTCAGTGGACGCTGCCTACGCAACAGTGCGACGAGAGGCTGTCCGTGCTCAGAACTGGAAATCCAACGAGACAGCCTCCATCGGAACAAACATCACATCACAGGGCAGAATCGAGATTGTATTAGTAATGCACAGCCCAGGGGCGACGGATGTAAACACCCATCACCGACCCAGTGAAAATTCAGTACCACCTCAAAATTGCTGATCAGAAACCGTTAATCGAGACGACGGCTCATCATATCGACGACCGTTCTATGACCACTATTAAATTTATGGTCACTAGAGGAGTACGTGTTTCAAATTGAACAGATACCATGGAGGTCGCGGAGGTCGCCGCGGTGGACGAATGATGTATGGAAGGCGGGGCGGACATGCAGCCATCACAGACGGCAGTCACCAACCGATAGGGACAGAAAATTCCGATGAAATTGCAGCGGCACACCTAGGTCACAGAGAGCCGAATCGGGGATATGGGATTCGGATTTCTGAGATTGAGACCCGGATACATGAGCCGACCCACGGACCAGGTAGTATAATGGTAAAAATGATATGAAGTTACGAAATCACCCCTCTGTTTGTTCTACAAGATTTTTCCCTGCAGGATGTTTTTGTAAATTCGCAGAAAATGAATTAAAAATGATAATGGACCGAATTTGGCATCTGGGTCGGTAGAAATTGGGCCAATTTTGGGAAATTCGAAATTTGGGCCACATAAAACAGAATTTTGTGGTTTGAAGGCATATGCGGCCCCTGTTAAGGAAAAAACCACTCCGGGAAAGAAGACCGAATGAATTTTTAATTATGGAGCCACTGATACGACTACTCATGATTTTTCGGACTTTATTGAGGTTCAAAGTACTCACAAGAAAGCGGTTCTAACCACGAACGGTGCATTTGCTCCTGTTAAAGGGGCTGGAAAAATCCAAATTTCTCCTTCTATGCATTTGTCCAAGTGTTTATATGTGCCCTCCCTGTCGTATAAACTGTTATCTATTAGTCACATTTTGAAGGAGCTGAATTGTGTGGTTCTAATGTATCCGAGTTTTTGTATTCTACAAGATATCCGTTCGAAGAAGATAATTGTGCGTGGTACTGAACAGGACGGATTGTACTATGTTAATGAAGTTGCTACAGTTGGTCGAACCCTATTAACGCAAGACTCACCAGGTCCTCAGAGTTGGCTTTGGCATCATCGTTTGGGTCACCAATCCCATTCTTATCTTCGTCCTATCTTTCCTAAGATTTCTAGCACTCCGTTTAATTGTAAAACTTGTATTTTGGCGAAAAGCCATAGACAACCATTTTTATCAAAGCATATTCGTGTTTCTCATATATTCTCTCTAGTTCATTCGGATATCTGGGGCCCCGCCCTGATCAATGGGGGGCAAGGGCTACGTTATTTTTTGCTCTTTATTGATGACTGCACTCGTATGACTTGGTGTATTTTTTGAAGCATAAATCAGAAGTTTTTGAGAAATTCTCCGAATTTTATCACATGGTCTTAACCCAGTTTGGTACTAGGGTCCAGGTTCTTTGATCCGATAATGGGGAGAAGTATGTTAATTCCCGAATGAAGGAGTTCTGTTCTGAAGTTGGAATGCTACATCAGACCACGTGCCCTCACCCTCCATAGCAAAATGGAGTAGCTGAGCCTAAAAATTGCTCTATTCTCAATATGACCCGGGCCCTCATGATCGAATCTCGAGTTCCGTAGAGCTTTTGGCCCGAAGCTGTCTCTACATTCGTGTTCCTGGCTAATCGTCTTCCCACTCAAATTTCAAATTTTCGTACCCCTATACAAACTTTGTCTGATTATACTCATATTCCTCCATCAATGTCTATTTCACCTCGGGTATTCGGATGTTCCGTATATGTACATATTCCTAAAATCAATAGGTCCAAATTTGATGCTTGTATAGAGAAGTGCGTGTTTGTGGGATACGGGGGCCTCTAGAAGGGACATCGATGCTACAATCCTAAGACGGCACGCCTGGTTGTTACTATGGATTGTAACTTCATTGAGACCGAATATTATTATCAGCCGCTCACCCAATCCATGAGTCAGGGGAAGAACATGATAGACTCACTTGATTGGCTCACGTCTCCAAGCTTACCACAGTCTGTCACACCTACCGAGTCAACACTAGTCATCTTTCCATCTTCCTCTACATCTACTCAGGTATCATCTTCCTCTACATCTACTCAGGTATCATCTTCCTCTACATCTACTCACGTGCCTCACGCACCAGATCCAACCCCAGTGTCAGAAGAGCACACCATCGACATAGTACAACAGGACCAAGATGAGCCACCTCAGTTAGACTCTTTTACGGATATCCAGGTAAACACTGTCCCTATTGAAACTTTGCGTGCTTTGGAGTCTGATGTTAGTGCAGGACAGGAGCCTACTACGCCTAGGTACGTTCTCCCACCGAGAGCTACTCGAGGAAAGAAGCCTAAGAAGTATACCCCTGACCATGACTCTAAGACCCAAAGATATCCCATCGCTGATATGATCAGGGGGAGTCTAGCAGAGTCCGCATGAGTGTTTGCCGCCACATTGTATACTGATGATGTACCTCGAAATGAGGTTGAAGCTTTGGTCAGACCTGAGTGGAGAAGAGCTATGGAGGAGGAAATGGAGGCACTAGAGAAGAATGGGACTTGGGAGCAATGTCAGCTCCTTATGGGGAAGAAACTTATTGGCTGCAGATGGGTATTTACGGTGAAGAGGAAGGCTGATGGTTCTATTGAGAGATACAAGGCTTGACTGGTAGCTAAGGGATATACACAGACTTACGGGATTGCTTATTCAGAGACCTTCTCCTTAGTGGCCAAATTGGATACAATTCGGGTGCTATTCTCTATTGCAGCAAATCTGGACTGGCATTTGCACCAATTTGATGTATAGAATACTTCCTTACATGGAGATCTAAGTGAGGAGGTATATATGGACGGACCACCTGGGTTCTTACACGGTTTTCGGAAGAATGAGGTATGCAGCAGGCTCAGAAAGGCCCTATATGGTTTGAAGCAGTCTCCTCGAGCATGGTTTGGGCGGTTCACCTTAGTGATGAAAAAGTATGGATATACACAAAGCCATTCCGATCACACACTGTTCTTGAAGAGGAGAGATCTAGGGGATCACTTGTCTAGTCATATACGTTAATGACATGATCATAACCGGAGATGATGAGGAAGAGATTAAGAACTTGAGGAAGAGGTTATTCATAGAATTTGAAATGAAGGACGTAGGGAGATTGAAATACTTCTTAGGGATTGAGGTATCATGGTTAAAGCAGGGAATCTACATCTCGCAGAGGAAATATATCTTAGACTTGCTCGCCGAGACAGGACTACTTGATAGTAAACCAGCAGAGACACCTATGATCTTGGGTCATAGACAGAAGATAGTAGAAAGAGCTGAGCTGATAGACAAGAGCCAGTATCAACACCTGGTAGGTAAGTTAATCTACTTGTCACACACTCGTCCAGACATTGCATATACAGTTGGGGTTGTGAGTCAGTTCATGCATAAACCCCAAGTTGATCACATGGATGCAGCTTTAAGGATACTGAAATATCTGAAAGGGTCGCCGGATACTGGGATCTTGTATCAAAGACATGGATATCTAAGGATTGAAGCATATACTGATGCTGACTGGGCTGGAAACCTAGTGGATCGTCGCTCTACTTCCGGGTTCTTCACGTTTGTTGGAGGTAACCTAGTTACCTAGAAAAGTAAGAAACAGAAGGTGGTGGCACTATCTAGTGCAGAAGCAGAGTTTCGAGGAATAGCCCGAGGGGTTAAGGAGATCTTGTGGTTGAGGAAATTGATGACAGAATTGGGTTTTAACCCAATCGGAGCATGCCCTATGAGATGTGATAACCGTGCTGCAATTCAAATCCCACAGAATCCGGTGCAGCATGACAGAACCAAGCATGTGGAAGTGGATCGTCACTTCATCAAAGAGAAAATCGAAAGTGATCATAACACTTCCCTTCGTTTGATCTGAAGACCAATTGGCGTATATCCTCACTAAAGCAGTTAATGGCCACTCGTTTGGGGAAGTCTTGTGCAAATTAGGTGTTGGGTATCCCACACCAAATTTGAGGAGAGTGTTGGGATATAATATTCAAATAAGGAAAACATTGTAAATTAGGTAGGATGTGATAAATCCTATCCTAAAATAAATCCCTACAATTAAGGGATTGTGGGATTGTGGAGATTGTGTGAGTGTGTGTATGAATGTAACCTCAACTCAAGAGAAAATCATCAAGGAAAAAAGAAGAAAACGAACGAAGGATCAATATCCTTCCGTGGAGTAGGGATTTCTCCCGAACCACGTAAATCTCGTGTCTCATCTTTATACAAATCATATTCATATTCAAAACAGTATTAAGGTCCTACATACTCACCTTCTCATCCTTTGTAATAGGTTGCAGAAAAACCCTCAAGAAAGTACTAACTATCTACGACCAACTAGTTTTACGTAGTGTAGATTGTATTCCTTTTATGTCGTTCTTGTGTTTTTTCCTAATATCTATTCCCTACTACTGGTAACGTAGTTTTCAGGATTACTATTTGTTTGCAAACTCAAATCGAAGAGAAAGTAGCTTTGTTTTGGCTTTCTAACACTAGGTGATCAGCTAGAATAAGAAAATATATACCCTAAGCAAGTTGCTACTTTGCGAGAACTCCAGTACTAAAACTTGTAAAACAGTACCTACTGTTAGAGTTAATTGTCCTATACTGATTATAAATATATAAATAGACTAGTATATAATGATATGTGGTGCTTCACCCTTTTGCCTTCGTACCTTGGCTTTTAAGAGTGAAATCTCACATTCATTATATACTAGCTCACACGCACACACACGCACGGGCCCGAACCCACTAGATCGGGTCTGTTTCAAATTTCAACTTGGTATCGGAGCTCACTATGGTCTAATGACCGAAAAAAAGATCCATGAGCCCTCTATACACCTATCCACAAAAAAATGGGAAAAAATGGTAGACCTAATAACACAAGCTACATAAAGGCCACGATTGTTGATGGACCTAGAACTTCTGAGGTTAATTGGACATAAACCCAGATAATATTAATAATCAAGTCTCAACAGGGCTTGCCCAGTTGGACTTGCGGGAGGGTGTTAGAGTTAATTGTCTCATACTGATTACAAATATATAAATAGACTAGTATATAATGATATGTGGTGCTTCACCCTATTGCCTTGGTACCTTGACTTTTAAGTGTGTAAGCCCACATTCATTATATACTAGCTCACGCGCACACACACGCACGGGTCCGAACCCACTAGGTCAGGTCTGTTTCAAATTTCAACTCCTACACCTCACTAAATATCATAGATCTTCTCGAAAACTTTTTTATTCAGTCAAGAAATTGAGTTTTTAGCCTATTATGGAAAAAGAAACAAGCAAAGCAATTGAAATCAACTTCATATAGAAATATAAATCAAGAGAAAAAAGCTTGAAACTTTGTTAAACCTAACTAAAACTCAAATAAAAGAAGCGGTAGGACATTCTCTTCGCACCCTCGGTTAATAATATGCAACAATTAGACTAAAACTATCCTGAGTGTTACCTGTACTTGGGAATAAACTCCTTTTTTTTAGTTAAGCAAAAATTTTATTAACAAATATACCAAGTTTAGTTACAAGGTTTAGCTTACAAGATCATGAGTTTAACAGACATAGGATTGGGGCACATAGCCATTCTGCGAGACCTTAGCTGAAGGTACTCGTATCTTTTGCTCGGATCCATTCCCATGTATGGAGTTGGATTTTTTGCACAATTTGATCAAGGACAAACTCGTGGTTTTCAAAGTGTTTTTTGTTTCTTCCCGTCCAAATCATTCAAGTCATCGCCATCCAGAGTGTTTTCCGTCTATCTGTCGAAATTCCTGTTAGTTTAGCAGCTGAGAAGTCTTGTAGCTTTTTGTTCACCGGGATGGCCAACCAGATTGCAATCCTTGACCGAACCTGTCCAGCGAGAGTGCATTCTTCGAACAGATGTGTTTCTGTTTCATCTTCCTCCATACATAGGATGCATGGTGCTGTAACCTCAAGGTGGATTATACCTCTTCGTTTCAAATTCATCCGTGTTGGAAGTTTATTCTGTGACATTTTCCAGCAGAAGATTGAGGTTTTCTTTGGCGCATAACAGTTCCAGAATTTGAGTAGCACCTCTGCCTCAGCTTCATCTATATGCGTGGTATCCCAACTCCTTTTTTATAGTCAAAAATTGAGAATACTATATAAACTAGATTAAGGAGTCTTCATGTTTATCTTCTAGTGTGTTCACACCTCTTAACATGTATTTCGTGGTTTTTGGGCTTGAACCTGAACTCTTTTGCATCTCCAATTTGTAATAGATCTCTAAATCAAGTCCAAGCAGGCTCTGGAAGGTTAGAAAGTTTTATCCTTCGAGGATTCATCCCAAACTTTACTCGAGTTTTGAAAAAACATCACGTTAGTTTCTTCGGGGATCTAGAGGAATATATGCATCTTATGGGAAAACGTCCTTATGATATATTGTAGAGGACTCAAAATATAGAATCTTCCCAAAGACTTCATCCGCATAGGATCAAAGACTAGAGAGATATGACTCACTCAAATCGCCAGAAATCCTGGGCACCATCCTTCTTGTAGGTTTGGGATACCTTCTTCCTCCATTGATCCATTCTTGCTCGGGTCTCAACAATGTACGCTGATTAATTCCATGGCTTCCTGGGGTATTTTAGAAGATGTTGATCATCTTGAATCATCCATAATTTCAACCATGAGCTTGGATCATTCCTTCAAAAATGGTTAGAGAATTTTATTTTTCTTAATGTACTTAACCAAAACCTCATATCATCCTTGAGTTTAACCTTTTTCCTCGGCCATAAATGAGTTGTGTACCACTCCTCTAACTATAATAAGGTATCTGAAGTAGATAATAGCTCAAAACAGCACCTTGAATAGATTTGAGAGTGAAAAAAGAGGCAAAGTGCATCTTATTAAAATATTGAGAAAGGTCTTTAACCTAGGCAAATTTTTGAACTTACACTCAAGACTTCATTATTCAAGCAAATAAGTCCCTATGGATGTGAGACTCAAAAGCAATTAAAACATGATAAGTAGCGGTGAACAGTAGTCAAAAGTATGCTAAAATGCCCTTAAAGGGTGTAAAGTAACCTTGATCATCCGATGATGGCTGAGTATCGTATTACGATAGCCCGAAGGTTTTGTTTGGCAGGACTGGTTAATCCAAAGGGGTTTCCTTTTGTTTGGCCAACTTTGTTTCAGTTTTCTGTATTTTCAGCAAGAAGTGACCAATTGTATCTCGAATCTATAAATTTATGTAGTTGTGAAGTCTATATATGAGGAACTAAGCCAGATTTAACATTATTTTTATTAAAACCTCGGCGCTACGAGGATTACGCGTTGAATAAAGTTAATGTCGTACATGAATTAAAGACTTCACATTGGAGGCATGCGAATATTACAATAATTCCCACAAGGCTCACAAACTTATTAAATTGTCCCAGAGTTTCAATTTGCTTGTGCACCTGCAATATAATCAAATGTGATTTAAGGAGTGAAATACCTGCTTTGCTTTTGACAGTTGAGTTGTTGCTGCGTTTTTTTATCCCTGCAGCCTATGATCTTGATGGAGCTTTGTATCTTGCGTTCATTGTGGTGCCATTTTCTGTTGTACGTCTGCATCGGGTTTGTTTGTGGCAACAGTATTCATTTATATTTTTCTAATTCTTTTTGCATTTTTGTGAATTAGTTGGGCCACCGCCGCTGGCAAGTTGGAGCTTTGAAAGTGTAGATTTCCATTGGTTGCTCCCATCTGAGCACATGCCTTTGCTACTGAGTTTGCTTTAGACCTGCATAGGCTCGGAGGAGGTATTATCAATTGTTGGATTTTGGAGCGTAAGTCTCTTACCTGATCATCAACCTCCCAGCGTGCCATTGTTCCGTTGATGGTTTTGAACAATGCTTTTGAGGACATTTCTATTTGAAGCCCTCCGGTTGGATAACCTTCGAGTATTATGGTGCCTCTGCTCAACGAGTTTGCTTCCGCGCTAATCCCTAAAGTATTACCTAGCTTCCAACAGAAGGCTTCAAGTAGCTCACCGGCTGTGTTTCTCAGTACGAGATCTCCACCTACGATACTCGTAGATATAGGATAATTACCGCAAATGTTAGTCTTTATGAGTGCCGCCATGGGAGGGAACCAGTTTCTGGCTGACTTGTTGCTGGGTGGCCTTGGATTCACCTTGATGCCCATAATGTGAAGTATAGATAGCTCAAATTCGGATCTTGGTTGCAAAAAAGGAGAACTATTTGTTTGATCATGTAGGAGGTTAAGTGTTTCCTCTATTACCTTTGAAGCTCTGGACAGAGCATCCTCAAACCTAGCCTTGCAGTGGTGCTTCCATATTGTCCAGATAATCAAAGCATATAGCATTTGTGCACAAAATTTTAGCTCTTTTCCTCCTGCTATATTTCTCCATCTCTGTTGTCTTTCTTCAAGATATTAATTCATGACCTAAATACCAAGTATCATCTCGAAAAAGTCCTAAACCGCTCTAGCTGCCTCCTGTTCCGATAGAAGATGACTTAAGAATTCTTGTTGGTGGTTGGAAGCACAACAGGAGCATCTTTATGAGATTTGTATTCCTTTTGTCTTCAGATTGAGATCTATTGATAATATGTTACGCTCCACTTTCCAGCACTGAAAACTGATCTTGTGAGGTATTATGGAGGCCCAACAGTGCTTAAATCTTGAAACTGGTGGAGCTTTATGCCTGAATACCTGTCATGCTGAGCTTACAGACAATTTATTGGATATCTGACCGTCACTACATACCCCAATATACCTTCGGCCATCCACTTGTCCCACCAGAAACTGATATGTCCCTCATTAATCCTCCATCCGATGTTAAAGTTCATAACAGTCTGGACAGAGACTAATCTCTTCCAAATGTGTGAATATGTTTGTTTGCAGGATACCCAGGCAATCACTATGTTTTTGCAATATTTGCATATCATGAATTTAGCCCACAACGGATTGCCATTGAGAAGATTCCACCATAATTTTCCGTTGAAGACCGTGATTTGATCATTTAATCTTCAAATCCCTAAACCCCCTTCTGCAGTAGGAAGGCATATTATCTGCCAATTTTTCTAATGTGTCTTTTTCTTCCCATCTAGGCTCTAGCCACCCCCATAAGAAGTCTGAAAACATGGTTTCCATCCTCTTGATGGTAGTGATCCCTGGAGCTAATAACAATAGAAGAAATACTGGCATACTATTAAAAACATGCTTTATCAAAATTATCCTTCCTCTCACAGTTAGAAGCATGAATTTCCATCATTCTATCCTATTTTGTATTTTTGAGATCAATTCAGGGAATAATTGATGAGCACAAATTATGCTATATTTTGAGCTCACTTTAGAGGCCATTTTCTGGTATTTCGCTCCTTAATTAGCTTCATTGTCCTAGAGATTACGCAAAATTTGTTAACTGATAATACTAACTGCCTAATGGGGAACAAATGAGGTTTTGTGTGCAAAACAGGATTTTAGGGACAAAAA
>JAOYMZ010062192.1:0-12903 GCA_025802335.1 Pinguicula primuliflora
TACATTCATAAATTATTTTTAACATTGCAAGAATAAGTATCTATTTTCATTGTTTCATAACAAACAAAATAATTTATATAATCCGAATTTAACATACTCAATTAATGGTCAGACACCGATATTATTCTACTCTATATTATAATGGTGCAACACTAAACTTAAGTTGGGGGAGTCTTTTTCTATACAAAACGACATGTCCAAAACGAAGAACTGTGGGTTTTCGGAAGACGCGCCGGAACCACGCGCGTAATGCTGCTTCTTTCCAATTGGTCGCTGCTTCGATTTACACCTCGAATCGCGTTAGGTTTACACATTTCTACACCCACCTTCATCCGCCGTTCGCTTCATCCTCATTCCTCCGCCGCGGACATTGGACATTTCTACCGTTTCCGGCGACCAGTCTGCTACTGTTGCTTACGGTAATGTCTTTCCTGTTGCTTTTCTATCTTTCTTCCGTTAAATCTTCAAGTGGGTTCCGTTATTGTTCGTGTGTCGATCTGCTGCTATTGTGCCTTCTTATTATTGTAAAGGGAGAGTACTGTTTGATATCTCTCTTACTGCATAATTCTTTCTTCCTTGTGTAATCTTTTTCTTGCACGGTCATCAACGTGATGTGGGTTATATATTTTTGGGTAATCTTTATGAAGTGTTATTCTTGGTGAAGTGCTGCTGTTTGACAGCTTCTGAGGTCTCAGTTCGTCTGGAAGTGTACATGTACTGCTTGGAATCGTTCCCTTTTTATTTCTACACAAAAACAAATTCCCAAAAATATATATTGCATCAGTAATGTTATTGTTCGTGCTGCTATTTGAATTTATTTTCATGATATTATATTGTAACTTCTTATTCCTTTGATTATTGTCAGCCATCTGTTGTTGCTGCTACTATTTATTCAATTTATTGTATTGCACCTTCTTATGTACCTTATAATTTCTGAAACTGCGTAGTCTCTTTCTCCGTGTCTCAAATTTTATTTTTCCTCACATTACATTGTTCTTCCTTTGAATTTATTGTCAACTTCCACATTTTTTCTCATAATTTTCCATGTAATTCGTAGCTGAAGTTTATTTGGAAAATGTTTTTCCATGTTCGTCCTACTGATATTTCAATCCTTTAGTATTGTTTTGCTCATGTCAATGTTGTAGTTTCCTACGGATATTTCAATCCTTTTGTATTGTTTTGCTCATTTCAATGTTGTAGTTTTTCGCATTGATCAATTTATTTTTGTACTGTTTTGCTCATTTCATCCTATATGCTTGCTGATAATATTTAGATGAACCAAACATATGCTTGCATTGATGTAGTTTTCGCATTGATATATTTATGATGTAGTTTTAATCGAAATATATGCTTGCATTGATTTAGATTGATATTTACATATGTAGTTATGTAGTAGATTTAGCAACCACAGTCTATGCTTCCCATGATAATAACTATATGCTTTAACTATATGCTTCAGTTGTATGCTCCGTTTATTTGTTAGTGCATTTTCGTTTATACCAAACAAATGCTCCCAATAATTTCAATACTTATATTCATGATTGAAGAAAGCTTGCTCTTTAATCCGAATATTTTACTTCTTGATCCTGCTTTTTTATTGTTTACATTCCTTCCAGTTTGTGTATGGTGTTGTATACATTGTTCTGTTGTATACATTGTTGTGTGTTCTGTTGTATTTGCATCATACCATTCGTTCACTCCTCTCATTGTAGGAATCGTTCTTCTCACCTTTAAAGGTAACCTGAATTTTTGGGTTTTTTTGTTCGTGGTTAATTGATTATGATTCATATTTTGGTTTTTTTTAACGTTTTTACAGGAATGCTCAATTTCAAAGGCCATTGGTTCTTTTATATTTCCATTTGCAGGTTTGACTTCATTCTTCTTTCCTTTATCTCATGTGTTGTTAAGGTTTTCTTCTTCATTGTAGTAATCGTTCCTCTCATCTTTAAAGGTAATCTGATATTTTGTTTTTTTTTGTAATGGTTAATTGATTATGATTCCTTTTGGGGTTTTTGTTACCATATCGGCTTGAATTACAAAGTGGTTTTACTAGGATGCTCAATTTCAAAGTCCATTGATTCTTTTCTATTTACATTTGGAGGTTAATGAGAATGCCTAATTGTTTGACTTAGTGTTATTCATGTGCTCATTCTTTCCTTTATCACATGTGATGTTTAAGGTTTTATTCTTCGATTAACTTTTCTGAAATCTTACATGGTATTTCCACATTCCCTTTTCTTGCTGACCTCAATATGTTCTGATCGTTAACAGATTTCTTTTATAAGAATTTGTGAATCTCTTTATTCCAATGTGTTCTCCTTCTCACTATGTTCGGATAGCTCTAATTAAATTAATAAGTTCAGTGAATTTTTCATGTTCTTTCTTTTGCTGCTATTTTTCCACTTTTTCTGTTTTTGCTTTGATTAATAAGTTCTATTAATTTTTCCTGTGTTTTATTGACTGTTTTTATTGCTTTCTGTCATGTTTAAAACTCACAAGCCTCTTGCTGACTACTGCTTGGAAGCTCATATACTTGAAGGTCTGTACAATATGTTTGCTTTGGTTTCCATCCCTTTAGTTGCCCATCTTCTTATTTCTATTTTCAGATTCAAGCATTCCCTAATTGTGAATGTCCTCTTATGTTTTGATTTATTAGATGTTGATTTCATTCATATACTCCTATTACATATTGTTGGAGTTGGCTGATACAGAGTGCTCTTTGACCTCATGTTACAGAGTACTCTTCTTTACATGTAACGTCATTTGTTCTTTTGTGATGGCGCATCGCATGTTTTTTCCATGTTTATGTGTGCAATCCTTTTAACCAGTTTGTCGTGTATTTTTTCGTCAGGTATCCAACATTGTAGCTATTTGGATTTGTGTTTGCTCTACTGATGTTTTTCCGGCCTTTTAATCAGGTTGCGAGGTTCGCATATCGATACCCTGTGAGGTGCTCTTTCCTGTCCTCATCTCTGGAAAATCTTTTAGTCAGTTTGTTTCGTTTCTTTGTCTGTTTCTGATCTCCTTTTGGTACAGTTTGTTTTCGTATCAATCTACTTCCTTCGATAGCTTCTATCGGATTGGATGCTCCAGCCATGTCTTGCAGTTGGTCTTGAATTTGCATTCAAGCCTCCGTGAGTCTTTGTAGGGGGAAGTGAAGTGAGCTATATCATTGTTTCGTGTACTTGGATTATCATTGCTTAGGTAGTCTATAACTTGTAAAACTCTGAAGTATCTTTGCGAATATGAATGGAACTCTTTTCTTATCAAAAAAAAAAAACTTTCTTCGATAGCTTCTGTTATAAAGTATATATTTTCTTTACACCGTTGTATTCGCACACCCGTGATTATCACAGTCAATTTACTAGTTTTTATTAATCTAATATCAGAACTAGCCAAATCCTTTGCCTCTCTACTCCAAACTTCATTATTCTTCTGAAATCAACATGAATTCCTTAATCACCCCTTTTCTTCTTTCAAAAGTGTCGGCCGCTGTTTCTGTTTTCTTTCAATTTTGCCTCATTTTTCCCCTCCTTGGACAATCGTCTTTCCAGGGACGGGGGTTGCATTGGGCCCATTTGTTATGGCTTCAAACAGTTACCATCCATTGATTGCATCCTTTTCTACCTCAAACACGCGGCGGCGGGGGATTAAGCTCGAGAATTCGATGATTTTCAATTCCAACGAGTTTCCAAAATTGTGGGTTATGACTTATGAAGAAGGGGAAACATTGATGATCAAGGCTATTTTGTCTTCCTAAATCAATAGTTTTTTAGCATTCTTTTTTACCTATTCACCCGTCATTTGATTTTCACACCAAGGCTAATTTATTGGATTTATGAATATTTGAGTGAAAGATCAAAAGCTTTCCAAGTTCACAGACATTTTGGATGAAGAAGGAAGAAGATATACTTTTACCCCTATCTTGACGCTTCGAATTTTTTACTCTCAAATTCTTTCAAGGTGCTTTTTTGAGCTATTATCAATACTAGAGAGCTGATATTAGATACATGAGTGAAGTAAACTCATTCATGGCCAAGTGAAATGTAGAATTCCAGGTTTACATTAAGAATTTTGGTTGAGTCATTAAAGAAATATTATGTCATTAACCATTTTTGAGGGCATGATTCGAGCTCATGGATGAAGCTATGCATGATCCAAGCTGATCAACCTCTTCCAAAACAACTAAGGAATCCATGTAACTAATCATAATATGTTGGAGAACCTTTAGGAAGCATGGATCAATCAAGGAAGAAGCTATCCCAAATCTGCTAGAAGGAAGATTTCTAGAATTTTTGGGTGATTTGCAAGGGTCATATCTATCTGACTTTTGCTGATGCCTCAACAACATTCTATATTTTGTTGTCTTATAAAATATTTCTGAAGGAAGTTTACTAGAAGGTGCCTACATTTCCCAGAAAATATTAAAGGAAAGTACACTCCTATTTACGGAAAGTCAACTCAAAATCTAATCCGAAACTCTGATGAAGTTTGAGATGACTCCTAGTAGAGAAAAGCATCCTGACCTTCCTTGAACTTCTATGGTCTTATATAGAGGTCTAATTTATCTTGGAGAGGCCAAGGACTCCAACAACACGTCTTAAAATCACAGGAAGTGAAGATAAGGTGTGAAGACATCCAAGAAGATAAACATGAAGATTTGGAATCACATCTGCTTTGTAATTACTATTTCTCTTTATAAGGAGTTTGTTCCAAGACCTAGAGGATGGTGAAACCACTTGAGAACGTTGTTACGCTAAAACTTTGATAAACATGAAGACTTGTAATTACTATTTCTCTTTATAGTTTCTTTAGAGTTTTTCCTCAGTTTTACATAGGATTTTGCCCATCACTTAGTAATAGAAGCAAAAGGATACATACTGTTTCTCCATTTTCCGAAGATGATTTCAATTCTTTTGCTTTTTTATTTGCTATGATCAGCTGAAACCTTCCTCTTTTAAGTGAGGTGTTGATAGTTATATTTCACTATAATAGGCGGTCATGAATTTAAACACACATAGGATGTAGGATTGTTTGGAGTAGCAAACCATAACTTTCCTTGCATGATCTTTTGCTAGTGTGTATTAGAATGTTCAGTAATGTAACTTTATATACTGTTAGTAAGCTTAAACACTAGGTTAATACCGAGACAATGCACTAGATATTAAGCTAAAACATGAAAATATGAAGTAGAACACTAACTAGGTTAAATTAGTTGACGTAAGATTCTTTTATTTTCTTGTTGCTTTTCTGATTTCTATGTTGTAAGCATGTAGGACCTTAATAAGGCAAGGATTATTGTAGTAAAATCACCAATAGGTTATTTGAGGTATGGTTAGACAAAGCCCCAATAGTGAAAGTGATCATCTGGACAAAGGACAATCATATAACACACCTCTTTTAGTAAAATTCAACACAGTCATATCTAAAAGCTTTACATGTTTCAATTTCATTACTTTTGGTCACTTCATCCTAATTTCTTGCCCATGGTGAAAAAAACTCTTGAAACCATCTTATTCCATCAGGTTCTGCCATGAAATAATTTGGAGTTTGAAGTAAAAAGACAAAAAATGACTTTAGATTGTGGAAGAGGGTTTAGGATTAAGAAGAGTTAGGTATATCTGCACACCATCTGGGATGAAACTTTTGTGATTTTTAAGATAATGTGAACTCTAGTCTCAATCAATGGAAGCCAAATATTGCGCAGAATCACCCCCTCCTAATGTTATAGTCTCGTCTCACCGTTCTAATGGTTAGAAGAGGCTACATTGGTGCAGGGAAATCATGATCATGTTTTGGTTCCTGGGATACTGTAGGTTTAGTTACTTAGAATGGGGTAAGAGAGAAGCTTAATAATTGATAGAAGTGTTGTAGAACCCTTCACTACTCATCAGGTACATAACCAGAAATCAGGAATGGCACACGCAAGTTCTTCATGTTATTGTATGTACAGATATTTTGAATGAGATTCTATAGACTCCTCTAAATGAAGACAGATATCTGCTGTTGGGAACCAGAAATGACAGGGCATTTTACTAACAAATCAGCTTGGAATATCATCAGACATAGAGCTCTAATTTTCAGGATATTAAAAAATCTCTACGATCCATATATCCCAGCAAAGCTTCGTATACACCTGTGACTGGATTTGCATAATCTTCTTATTGTAGTTGATAGTACAAATAAAAAGAACTTAGTTGGCATCCGAGAGCACTTGTTTGTGTGTGTTATGTATGTGTATTAAACAGACAATGTAATGAAGAAAACATTCTTCTTACTATGTGCTCTTCTGCAAGTTGTTTTCCAAGAGTTTATACGCAACTTTTTTTGAATTAAAACCTGTCGGAGCGATGTTATGGTTAATGATAAAGAAGCTTCTAATGAGCTCGTAATGTTTGTACAGAAGATAGAGCATGAATAACTAGATGTCCTAGGGGCCACCAAGATTCCGTCTAACAAAGCTAGAAAAACGATAATCAAATTACATAGTTTGATCCCACACGCACTTGCATCTGTGCGTAGAGAGTAGCAGATTTGTTGTGTTGAACATCGCATACCTGCATTGGAGCAATAACCATTAGAGCTAATAGAGTTTCGTACCTTTTCCTGACGTGCAAATTCACGAACTCTATGCCTCCTTTCTTCAATTAATCATGCGTCCTTTGCGACCTTGTAATCTGACATTGACCTTTCCGTGATGCTAACTCTGTCCTTCTGCATTAGTGACGTAGGGGCCTATCTTGAGCACTCTTTATGGGCTGTTGCAGCAACTATTGTTGGAAGATCTTCTCCTGAAAAGCTTTGGTTGCCTTTTGTTGCTCTCCATTTTGCCAGCTCGATAGCCATTCTATTTGATTCGTTGTTGCATAGGATTGCAATTGCAATATTGATGTTAGCTATTAGGTTTAAGATGAGGGATACCTGCAACCTTATTCTCCATCAACGCTCCTCCTTGTTCATGATGCTGCAACAAATATCAACGATGGATGTTTCCTAGATCACCTCCGATCTTGTTTGGTGTGGAAGAGACACAATGTATTGAATAGCTTTTATAATTGCATCTGTGCAAGCTCGTAGATGGGAAGAACTTTGAAGTTTCCATGCTTGAGCAACTACGATCTTGCCCTAATGATTTTGCAGAACCATGCTACCACCTGCCAAACCAGTGGATAAAGATTATGTTGATACAATATGTTGCTTGATAAATTCTGGAGCAGGAGCCATCCACGCACTGCATATAACTATGGGTATCCTGGCTTTTGGTTGCATAGCAATGCTCAAATTCCTAAATTGTTGCACATCTCCGCTTGACTCAGGGGTAACTAACTTGGCAATTGAGGTGATTTCACTGAGCTGATCCTCTACATTCCTAATTACCAACAACTTGATAAACTTCTGTTTTCCCAGCGAGTTGAGCATCTTTGCTTCCATATTTCCAATGCTATCAGAGATGGCAGTACTTTCAGAACGAATCTTTTTCGCTTGCCCCTTTTTGAGCATTCTATATTTGTCGCTTGCTACTTGCTGGAGCATTCCCCAACTATATATTCAAAAGTGTTTCGAAATATACCCATATAGATTTCACAAGCTCTCCTTCAAAAATAAGTGTGATGTTGTTTCGTCTTGAGGAGTTGTATGGCAATAGCTGCACTTGGACACCAGGATTATTCCTTTTCTCCTTAAGTTAATATCCAATGCGACTATATCATTTGCTATTCTCGAGCATAGGAAAGTAATCTTGAGCGACACAAACGAATCCCAACATGACTTGAATTTTTGTTGGTGGGGTTCTTTACACCGCAATAGATTTCATGCAGAACGAACTGAGAATTTTCTTGTGGAATATGGTTCCCACACCATTTCATCATGTGATCCCACTTCTATACCTTCAATGTGGTGAGTGATTTTTGGGTGATGTAGGAGCAGCTCTTGTAGTGCTCGCTGAGACCAGTGGGAGCCATTCTTGACTTGCAGCACCATCGTATCTGTGTGTCTCACTTACACTCTGATTCCTAGAATTATGTATCCAATCCACTTTTTCCACCAGAAGCTTAGGTCACCTTCTCCTATTCATCGTGAATGATATAGCACAACTCTTTTGATAGAGATGAGCCTTTTCCATATGGTCGAATCCGATGTCTTGACTTCCACCTTCGCAAATGACTCGTCCCTGCAGTGTTTGCCCCTCATGAATCTTGCCCAAAGTGATTTTTCGAATATGCAATTCCACCATAATTTAGCACTTAACGTAGCAGTTTGATCTAGTATGCTTCGAATACCAAGACCTCCTTCATTTGCAATTCTTTTTGCAATCCTTTTTTTAAGTTACTTTTTAAAAACAGCAGATTTGCATATATTTTCAGTCCCGTAGTGATAGAGCTTTAAATTCTGCACTACTTTACTTCATTATTTTTGTAACATTCGATTTATTGCCTTTGTACTTGTAATAGTCGAAATTCATTGTACTTGTTATTGCAGTTATTATTTTGTTGGTATTATTGCCTATTTTGATAGTGATATTTGCTCGTAGGAAATATAGACAAGAGTATTAACTATGGTAACTTGAGGTCGTGTCCTGTGATGAGGGGTCAGGGTCGGGGTACAAGATATAGGTTTACGATTTGGTACTTGAAATGTGGGGATTTTGACAGCAAAATCTTTAGAGTTAGTAGATATATTTAAGAAAAGAAGAGTTGACATTGTGTGTCTTCAAGAGACAAAGTGGAAGGGAGAGAGAGCAAGAGAAGTAAATAGGTAAAAACTATAGTACTCTGGATTGGTTAGTGGGCGGAATGGAGTTGAGATTATGGTGTCTGAGAAATTTAAGGAATGTGTAGTGGAAGTGTTAAGGTGTGACGATAGACTTATGATGATCAAAATAGCAGTTGGGTTAGGGTGGTGAATGTTGTATGTGGGTATGCACCTCAAGTGGGGTTAGAGGAGAGTGAGAAGCGAGCCTTTTGGAATAAGTTAGATACTGTAGTGAGTAGTATCCCTATGGAACAAAAGATTTTCGTCGGTTGTGATTAATGCCCATGTGGGGGTAAGGGTGAATGGGTATCAAGGTGTGCAGGGTTGTTTTGGGTTTGGTCTGAGAAATGATAGCGGTCGGGAGTTGTTGAACTTTACGGTGTTAAGAAGTAGTTACATTGTGATAAGGTAAGGATAAAAGATATGCATTATAAATCCTTACCTTAATAGAGTCCCGAACTTACGGGAGTTATGGGGGTAGTGGAGTCATGGAGTCATGGGAGTCCTATGAGACTTGCCTATATAATGTACACAATTGATGAATGAAAAATAACAACACAAAGTCCTCCCGTGGATGTAGGCATTGCCGAACCACGTAAATCTGTGTCTATTTTTCTTAGCAGATACATCTACACCATGCATGATACATTCTATACTTTGATCTCATACATTGATTTCATGCATTTGTGTTTTCATGGTTATATCTCTGGTTGTTCTTATTGATTTAATGCTTGAGGACAAGCATGATCTAAGTGTGGGGTGGTTGATAAGCCTAAATTGTATATCATTTTATGCTTATTAATTATATCATTTCTTATCATTATTTGACAACTAAACTTAATTTGTGGCTAATATTTGCTTAAATATTTAATTCTAGGTCCATACAGCATGTGCCCATGGTCCTTGAAATATATAAAACAAATAGTCCCAACAAGGAGCAAAAGAAAGGTCTAATCTCAAATTTTGGTATAATGATGAAGCTTCTCTAAGGAGCTTTGACTAGTCTCGGAAAAGGACAAAAAAAGTGGTTGACACTTGATCTTATCCAAAATTTGGAGGACAAGCTTGGGAGCAAGGATGACTTTCCCTCAAATGAAGCCCTATAAATCCTCTATAAAAGGGGCACGACTTGGAGGAGAAAATTTGTCCAAGAATTCTCACCACACAAATACATACACATCCGTGAAGGAGAGCTCACGGGCCGGAAGCGGGAGCTGCGTGATTTACTGATTTCCGTGATGAAGATGGAGGCTTGGAGCTTGTATTTTGTGTTGGTATCGGCTCATGCATCGGGCTTGAGCTAATTTTGTACACTCAAGACTTGGTTGAGCTGAACTACTATGCTTTTGTTCTAGTATTTACGGATTAATTCTCTTCACTTGCTGGTTTATACATAGATTTGTTTGTTATATGCTTGAGTTGTTTGTGTTCAAATATCATGAGCTTACATTTGTGTGTTCATAGAATGACGAAGTGTTGAGTATTTGATATATAGATTCGCACATTCGCATAGGAGTTAGGCAAAACACTGTAGTCTTGAGTGACCCTCTCTTCATTATTGTTATTTTCATATTCTGATTGCTATTGTTGCCCTCATCCGTACTTACTTTCTTAGTTATTTTTATTTATGTGGTTTGCAGTTTCTTAGTAACCCCTTCAAAGTGGTTGGTCACTAAGCTATAAATATTGTAGATTGTGAGCATGTTTAGAACCTTCCTCCCTGTAGATATGACCTAGGACTCACCCTAGTATTACTTGCAGACATATGTATACTTGCACATTAGTGTGACTACATTTGTCTCATCACTATCCTGTATTAAGCACAACATTTGTAGTTCTATCCACGTCTGACAGTACTAGCGTGACTATACGTGGTAAACTCAGTTAATGCAATCAGGCCCTAACCTTTTAAACAAATACATCAATCAACAAGACTCAGACGTATCGTGATTATTCTGGAAGAGACATTCATGCTTCAACTATCCTTTAATAAGCACAACATTTGTCGTTCTATCCACGTCTGACGGTATGAGCAAGATTATACATGATTAGCCTTGATAATGCAGTCGGGCCCTAAACTATTAAACAAACACAACAATCGACAAGATCGCGACTCATTGCGGTTATCCCAGAAAAGTCATTTGTGCTCCAATTATCTCGTAATAAGTACAACATCTGTGATTATATCCACGTCTGATGGTACGAGCGAGACTATACGTGGCAAACTCGGGTAACCCAGTCGGGCTCTAAACTATTAAACAGACACAGCAATCGACAAGACCATAACCCATCGAAGTTATACTGGAAGAGTAATTCGTTCTCCAACTATCCTGTTACAAGCACAACATCCGTGGTCCTATTCATGTCTGACGATAAGAGCGTGACTATACATGGTAAACCCGCATAATGCAGTCAGACCCTTAAAAATAACACTAAACAACCACATTCCTTTAATTATTCTTAAATTCATAATTGTGGTATATAATTCATCACTTTTACACAATTTAAATTTGGTGTATCGCTATCTAAACCGTGAGACGCATAAATAAAACTAACTAAGAAAGCAAGATAAGTTGCTCTTACAAATAACGTAATGAAGTCTCTTTGTTTTCAATTTAGTTGAAAATATTGTTTCGAATCCCACAAGTGTCTGAGCATTGGATAAAAATTAATGCATTGATACATATGCTTGCCATTTATACTCGCTTAGCATAGTAAGTAGAGTAATCAGACCAAGTCCCAAATCATTTTGGAAAACACTGGGCTGATGATCAACAGAAAGGAACTGAGGAAACCCAAAATATATCTGAGGAAGAGAAACTGAAGGAGGGAGAGGAAGAACAACTGCAGTCAAGGTAAATTTGATGATGAAATTCCGAGGAAGAAAAGGCTATATAAGCAAAAACCTAAAGACTTCTATAAAGAATCCAGCATACAAACCAGATCCAAGGCCCAATGAATCAGAGGAATATCAGAGGAATCAACAACCCTCTCTCCCTGGCTCGTCTGAAAAAACTTATTATGCTTCATGACCTTACTTTTCTAGTGATTCTGGAACCTATGCATGACCTTTCATAGTTGGATTCTGTTAGAAGAAAAATAAAGTTCACTTCGGCAGTCTCCAATGGAGCTAGTACCATATGGTGTCTCTGGGATCACAGTTGGGAAGCTACTAAGCATTTTGACCCAGAACAGCTGATGATACTGAAAGCAAAGCATGTGCCAACGGACAACGAAATTTTCCTGGGGGGAATCTATGTAAAATGTGATAGAGCAGAATGCTATCCACTATGGGATGATATGTTGCAGCAGCTAAATGGAATTAGACAACCTCTCATCTAGGGAGGAGATTTCAACATTGTTTTATTCCTGGACGAAAAAACTAGTGGACTTCCAATCCAAATGAGTGCTGCCTCTGACTTTCAACAAGTAATCAATGCGTGTAGCTTAAAAGATGCACGCTATGAAGGAAATAGATTCACATGGTCCAACAACCAGACTTGAAGGAATAAAATATCACAGCGTCTGGACAGGATTCTATTATCAAATGAATGGATCACCTCAGCTCCGTCCTATACAGTCACACATCTCAATAGACTGCAATCTGATCATTGCCCATTGATGATTAAAAATACAACCAGTTCCTCTAAGCTCAGCAGATTTATCTTTCAAGATTTTTGGGTCAATCACCCAAACTTTCAGCAAACTGTGAATGAATCATGGAATGAACCGGTTCCAGAGGCTAGCAGTCTACAACGCCTGTCCATCAAATTAAAAAGGCTACGGAAAAAGCTGAGAGACTGGAATAAAAACATCTATGGCAATGTTCATCAGCACGTTAAAGACTCAGAAGATAATATAGCAGTCCTGAAAATACAATATGAAGCATCTGGCTCCCAGGAAGACAGAACTCTGCTCTAACAAGCCACGGCAATGAACATACAAAATCTCCTGGCAGAAGAACTATTTTGGAAGCAGAAATCTCGTATAAAATGGCTTCAAGATGGAGATAAAAATACACAGTTTTTCCACAAAACTGTGAAGATAAGAAGAGCAAAACCTTCCCTATCCAAGATGAAAGATGAGACAGGATCATGGGTCACAAATCAGGAAGATATCAAAAGTCTGCTGCTGAGTCACTTTGAAAAATAG